>JAANDH010000103.1:332540-436712 GCA_011799765.1 Nymphaea thermarum
ATATATATATATATATATATATATATATATATATATATATATATATATATATATATATATATATATATATATATATATATATATTAGCTACTTGACATAAACATTATGTTCTCTTTGATATATGGTTCAGGTTTTACAAGTTGTTAAACTTCCGATTGTTACAGATTTTCAATTTATTAAGTCATATCTGCAAAGAAAACATGGTTCTTTTTGTTGCTCGAGAATGTTAAATTCCCAAAGAATGGTCTGTTAATGGTTCAAAAGCATGAAAACGAAACGTATTTTTGTTTTTGAATGTACTCAATTAATTGATTCATATGGTTTATATCCACCAATTTGCAGTGATAATAGGTTGGAACATATGTAAAGTTGGCGTAGTCAAATTCATCTTGTGACTAGTAGGTACAATTTTGGCGGTTCGGATGAGCTCCCTTATTAATCCCCTTGATTGTAAACTAAAGTACACATTTAAATTGCTGATTTAATCTATTGTACTGAGCGAATTATAATAATGCTATATTTGGGATTGTCTTGCTTTTTAGTGCATGTATTTGTGGCAATTATACAGATCAGTTGTACTTAGCTCCATTTTCTTCATTGTCGTCCAAGCCAGCTCAAGGTCCTAGAAAGAACAACCTTTACTGCTAGATTTATATATAGATAAGGGGGATTATGAGGAAGACAGTTAGCCCCGTGTGACGCACGTGAAGAAAAATGCACGCTAAAATTACCATTGTATGACAGGAAGTTTTTTTCGTGGAAAAAAGTAGGACCTCTTTTTCTCCATTTCAAAGAAAAATGCACGGTAAAATTTGCCTCGTTTGATGCTGAAGTATAAATCGTACAAACTTGAAAAAAAATCCACCCTCTTGTGCATCAAACGGGGTCTTAAGGATACATAAATGGTGTTTGACACGAAGGAACAAAATGTCGTGGGATGGGGTGTTTTGTTCGATGTGTTCCACCACATCAGCAAAAAAGCGAGAAAGTATTTTTATATTTGTGAAAATTCTACAACCATATGAGACTGTTTAGTATTATAGAAAATTTTACTTGTTCTATATAAAAAACTTGAAAAATGATCCTTTGGCCCATGTCAAAATGTAAAAACTTTAATTCGACCTTCCTCATGGAAAATTTCTGAATTCACCCCTGCTTATAAGGCACGACGGTGAGGCTAACTCACCAAGGGTTCGGAAAGTGGGTCCGATGACTGATATGATCTAATCTGCGTGAGGTTCTCATCACCATATGAATTGAAGTCATCCTTATCATGAATATAAAGAATGAAGAGTTCATGAATCAAAACAAGGCGTCAGATCTTAAGATCTTAAAAATCAAAACAAGATATTCAAAGATCGGCTTCCTTGTCTCGTCAAACAAAGGGAAACAGCCCACTCTAGTCTCTTGTATCTAGCCATATATGATAAAACAAGTAAAAGGGGGTCCATGCCCCCACGTAGGGCTCTAGGGCAACAAGAGCTGTGGTTAAAGGAAAACTTGTCTCCCAGTCTATCCCATCACCAAAGTTCCCTTTTTGGCTTGACATGCTGACGGATCCTCCTCGCCGGCAGTCGGTCTCTTCAGACTAGTTAACTCCAAAGTGGTATAGACATAATCCATCTTAATATTAAAACATATGTTTATTATCAATTAACTAATTAACAATACTTATTCAGTGTTAATTTGTTTTCCATGCTTGTACACGCGGCACGATTGAAAACGCAACCAATCTATCTCAATTGGTCCAATTAAAACGCTATCCATCCCAAATCTTAAGAGAGCGTTTGATAACAGAAAAGCCGCATTCGTCAAAACAAAATGTTCCGTGGACCATGTCATAGTATGAATCTATTCAATTCTTTAGGTCAAATTCATGGAATAGTTACAAACTGTTTCATTAGTCAGTTCACCGCTGGTGGGCCGTCAAAGTCACTTATGTCCTTATTGATCTAAGCTAAACGGTACATACATAGTTTTTTTAGGTCAAAGTCCAAGTTGAGCTAGGGAGACCTAGTCCTAGACCTTTTCTTTTCACCCCACTTTTCCCGGCTGGCTAGATCCGGACAAGGCTAAATCCACACTATCTACATCATTGGCGTATCATGTGAGTACTGTGTACCATATAGGAGTAGCATTGTCACCCTAAGAACATTATTATGTATATATGTGTGCAATGTGCATGAAAGATACATCATATCCTACACCATATATTATCTTGAATATTCATAATTTTGTTTAGGAACCCAGAATGATAAATCAGAGTAGAATAAAGTAGAAAAGTAAGAACAAGTGAAGGTTGTGAAAAGAAATGCTGTCTAACTTTTATGAGGAAAGTGGGGTACTGCAGCTAGCCTCATCACAAGGGCATGCCTGCACCTTCACCGACCTACCCCATAAAAAAAAGGAAAAATTGATAGCTAGGCGGCTTGCTTTTATTCGTGACCTGGTGACCTTCATGAATGGTTGATTAATAAATTGATCTAGATCTGATACTTGGTTCAGTTCCACGGAAGGATTCATAAAGCATCTCTGGGTTTGAATTGAAGTTTCTAAATCTTGAGAAGATCGAAATATCATTTTTCAAAATTTTTATATAGGACAAGTGAAATTTTCTAAATTTTATATGTAATTTTTTGTTAAAAAAATTAAGGTAGGAGCAGCGCCCCAACTTGGCTCCGTCCCTTCTGTGAATACTGAATACCATTTGTTTTCCATGACCTTATATCTGAAAATTACATTTATAAATGTTGAATAAAGGCAGAAGTAATATGCTATGCACTCTTGATCAAAATTGTTTCTTTATCAGTAATGTTTTAAATCAATGATATGTCTTTGACACAAATGCTCAACGGCATTCAAACGTTTGCCATAGAATTGATTTCACGAGTCAAAAGTTAACCTTATGTTTTGCTTACACGGAAAAGTTACAAATGATGAAAAAAAATATTCTTGGAAAATATCGTATTTCTCTCTAATTCTTCCTTATCTATAAGAGATTATGTTAAAGATTTACTTGAAATATCGAATTACTTAATGATTGACCTATATATCTCAGGTAAAATCATATTATGAAATCCGATAATGTGTTATGATTATGTAAGGAGTTCAAGTCCGAGAGCAGACATGTAAAATTGTGGATTGGAGGTGTTGGTTTCTTAGAATTGAATCTGCCCATGAAGGGGAAGCATATATTAGGCCTACAACATGGTATTTGTCAGTTATGGAATCAAAAATTTTTCATGAGAGAGATGAAATTAAAGTTTTTAAATTTTAACACGGGCTGAAATATCATTTGTTCAAAATTTTTGTATAGAACAAATATTTTTTTTTTTAAATTTACATGTTAATTTAAAAAGTTTTGAAGACTATAAAAAACAAACAGAAAACTTTAGTACCTGACTTCAAATGGATGAATTTTACCTTCCAGAATATCGTTCATGATGTTAATAGTCTTTGATGTATCCACAATGATTTTGGGTTGCATTGTTAAAGAGTAGAGTATCTTCTGGCAACTTCATTCCATACTAGTAGCTGAGATGACAAATTACCCTGATTCTAACAATAAAACCCAATTCCAATTGCTTGCAAAAGATAGAATTAAGTTTAATCCAACCAAAAGGAAGAAAGGGAAAAAATGCGTCAACCTTGGGGGTTCTTAAACCATTTGGCATTTAGAACATCGTGTGAGTGTATGAATCTGCTTTAAAACATGAGTAGATTCATGAAACATTTGTATAAGAGTTTCATGAATATTTCTCAATTTTGAAGAATACTCGGGAAACATTCGTATAGTGTTCTTAATGTCAAACAGCCCCCAAAAGACTGCATCGGAGCCGAGACCTTTTGTTGCTCACCAAGTGGAGACTGGCATAAAACTCCAACCTTAATACCCAAGAAAAAAAACAAAAGAAAAGAAAAGAAAAGAAAGAAAGGATCGTTTTATATGAGTAGCTGGTTGGATTCACAAATTGGCGAAAGTTTGGCACTGTCAATAGACACTACTTCTTTATATTGTAAATAATGGATGCACGATACTTAGTTGACAGATGTCTGACAGATGTCCTTCATTTCATTCAAGCTCCAAAGCAGTTCTAGATCTCCAAGGTAAAGAAAAGGAGAAAGGCTTTTGCTGGCAATCAATCATGTAACCATATTCACTCAATGCAATGGGTCAGGCCGAATCCGATGCACTGTGTGCGGTAAAAAACATGAGGATTTTCTGTCTAAACTCGAATGGAGAATCGACCAGTGTTTGATTGTGAAAAAACTTAGCCTTGGACAGGTGTTTGACTGTGGAAAAACAGGTGTTCCAATGAATCCATGAGGGTGGTGTATAATAATTGGAATCACGTAGAAGCAGTGGCCACGCGACCAACGTGTCGATGGCCGTCGAGTTGGAAGCTAGCACCTGGCGAGCGGCACAGATCTAATGTCCTCCCGGATTCCTCCCTTGCTGGACTTAAAATAAAGAAGAGAAGGGGAAAGACTAAAGAGGGAGGTGAAGAAAATTTCAGCCAATGCATGCCAGCACAATAAAGGCTAGCAACTAGCAAGCTACCACACATGCCATATTCAGAAGCATCTTCCATATTTTTAGTGAGGAGAAAGATTTGAATCCCCAGTTTGTAGTTGGTGTGTCTCCTGGTGGGGGTGACCGTCAGCACCCAACATCAATATGCCTTTCAACCAATTCACTTGGCCCCATACCCTTTGCATTATGTATCTAAAGAATACCCACTTGCTTTAATTATTCACAACGTTAGGTAAGTCTATGTGAATCCACTTATTGTTGAACTTAGACTTGGTTTTTTGTAGCATCTACATTTTTACCTTTTTGGACTCTCGCGTATCAAAGGTCACTCGTACAAAGATTCACGTAATTGACAGATGCGTTGTTTAATCTAGAAGATCGTGTTTGATTGCCACGGATCTCAGATCCACGGTTTGCACCTTTAAAAAAATCGGATTTCAAATTCATGTTTTTTTTTACGCTAAATGTTTTTTATTTGAGATCTATGTTTGGGGTGAATGCTGACATCCACAGTTTGATAAAAGTGTAAATTTCAGCTACCATGGATTTGAGATTCCCTTCAATCTGACATATGTGGGATGCAAGTTAATTAACAAAAAAACCAATTTTGTATTGGTGCACAATATATATATATATATATATATATATATATATATATATATATATATATATATATATATATATATATATATATATATATATATAGAGAGAGAGAGAGAGAGAGAGAAAGAGAGAGAGAGAAGTTGGATTCCTCTCACAGGGTCTGGCTAAAGGAATCCTCTGGCCTCTTGTAGCATGCACCCTGACACCTACAACAGGGTTCCAATGTGATTAAAACATTGAGGGCCTTGATGAAAGGGGATCCTCCTAGCCACAGGGATCCAACTTCTCTTCTCTCTCTCTCTCTCTCTCTCTCTCCCCTTCACCATTTGGATGTCCATCCAATCACGACCAGCAACCCATATAATGCGTCAGGCAGTGTGCTGTGAGAGGCCTGAGGATTTCTTCATACAAACTATGAATATGGTTCGATACTTGCATGCAAGTGTTCTATGACATGAGTAATTAAATTAAAGCATAGTATATTGATGTTCATTTGATTCCATTATATGGCACCTGATCTCAATTTGTATATTAATCCACTCCTCTATTATAAGGAAACTTTAAAGATTGAATGAGATAGCTATTGGTTGGCTAGCTTATCTCCAAGTCGTTGAACAACAGTGGTATTTTCAAAGTGCCAGAAACTTGACTAGTTATACATATGAAAATAAATAACCAATAAAATGTTCAATTGTTCAGTATGTCCTCCTGGCAGAGTCCTTGATCATACATTTCTCAAATCTATAATAGTATAAGCATTCATCAGAGCCCATTTGCTAAGGATAGATACTTCAACGATGCTTTTTTTTTATGGAAGAAATATACTAACCATGAAATTTTTTGTCTCCTGACATCGAATCTTTAAAAGATCCTATGTCAGCAACATAATTGATCAGCAAACCAAATGTTGGTTTTGGCAGAGTCAATCATGTAGGTCACGTTCTTACCGATACACTTTTTAAAACATAGATAGAAATGACATATATATTAGTTGTCACATTTCAATAGTCAAATCAGGTTACGCGGATACGAATATGAAATATGTAAAGCAGCATCGGCCGCTGCAAATAGACCAAGTTAGGTTGTGCAATTAGTCGTGATTCCTGGCACATGTTCTTGATTTTATTTTTACAAGTTGGGCAAGAGATGCATGTTAGTTAAATTCACTTGCATGAAATCAATCGATCAATCTCTCTCTCTCTCACACACGCACACACATAGATGCAAATATGGACCTAACCTTTGCAGAACACACCCTTACTGATGGATTTGTCCCTAGCAGAATGAACATTTAGGGAGCATTTAATAGATCAGAAAGCTGTCAACAATCAATAAGGAAAAAGATAAGACTCAACAATCAAGTTATTACATATGATTATAAAAAGTCAAGACCTAATGTATATATATATATGTGTGTGTGTGTAAAGCACCATGTGAATATTTCATGAATCTACTTCTAAGATTAAAGCAGATTCATCTAAAATTAGACCATACTATGAAAAAATAAAGATAATGGAAGAATGAATGCTCACGCAACACTCCGGTCATGAATGATCTACATCCATGGGCAAAGGCATGCACAATGAGTTCTCCCATTCTCTATGATTGAAACTTTTTTACAATGTACATGGCACTTCATCAAGCGAGAAAATAAAAATAGCTTCCATGGTACAAGAACCAAGGATGGGAAAGCAAACAATTCAAAAACCTTGATTTCTTCAAGGGAAACTAAATTACCACTGTAGATCTTTTGCCGTTGATGGAGAGAGAGAGATTTCCTGCTGTGCCTTTTCAGTTGGATCTCATATTCAACATTCTCCCTCAAGTGGGTATGTAAATCATAACATCCCCACTTGTCGAGAAGCAACTCAAGCTAAGATCTTGTGACTCATTGGGTGAACCCATCAGCCAATTGCTTTGTACTCTGGAGGTAAGCAGTCTTAATATCTCCAGAAGTAATTTTCTCTTGAACATAATGACCATAAGTTTTGATATGCCTAAAAACTGGGTTCATAATAATATGCATTGCAGTCTTATTGTCACAATATAAACTCAAAGGAAGCGAAACTGTGAGTCCCAATTTAGTCAAGAGATGCTTCATCCAAGCAAGTTCACTAGCTCCGGCTGCCATAGTCTGTATTCTACCTCCAAGCTGGATCTAGTAACGACATTTTGTTTTTTTCTTTTCCATACAGCTAGGTTTCCTCCATGAATGCATAATATCCTGCAATAGCCTTTTTATCGAAGGAGTCTCTGGCCCAATCCGCATCAGTGTACCCAGTGATATGAGTATGCTTATTTCTTTTGAACCATAATTGTTCTCCAGGAGATCTTTTTACATACTCTCAGAATTCTATCAATAGACTTTATATGAGACTGTCTAGGTTTCTACATGTGATAACTAATCAAATTGATGGAGTGAATGATATCAGGACAAGTTACAATAAGGTAGATAAGCTTCAACTAGCCTTGTCCACCTCAGGGTCATCACTATTGCACTTATGTGATGGCTTTGTTGCCATAGGTGTATTAGCTTGACAAGCTCTAAGTTTTCCAGTTTCCTTGAGGATATCAAAAGTGTATTTCCACTGTGACAATAAGATTCCTTTGTGAGAGTGAACAATTTTGATTCCTAAATAAGTGCTTTAATTTTCCAAGATCTTTTACATCAAATGTGCTATGAAAGTATTTCTTGAGACTTAAAATCTCTGCATTCCTGTTTTTTATGATAATAATGTCATCAACATAAAGTAAAACAATGGTGACAATACTCCATTCCCTATTGATGAACAATGAATTGTCTGAGTGACATCTCTTATAAGATCACTTCTCAAGATCTCCACTAAATTTGGCATACTAGGCACGAAGAGACTGTTTTAAGCCAGATAAGACCTTGTTGAATCTATACACCAAGCCTTTCCCTTCATCAAGGTGTCCAAGAGATAGTTGCACATAAATTTATTCTTCAAGCTCCCAATGCAGGAAGACATTTTTCACATTATGTATGTAGAGGTTTGAGTTGTTGTGTCCAGCAATAGAATGAATAATTTTGAAAGTATTCATTTTCGGCACAGGAGCAAAGGTCTCATTATAGTTCATTTTCGGCATAGGAGCAAAGGTCTCATTATAGTTCATACCGTGAATCTGAATAAATCATTTGGCTACAGTCCTCTCTTTATATATCTCTATGAATTCATCGCTATTAATTTCGAAGTGCGCTCACAACCACCAGCTTCATGATCTTTAGGCAGGGAAACTACAGCCCAGGTTTTTTTTTTTTTTTTGAGCTTCGAGTTCTTCTCTAACGGTTGCTTGCCATTCCTGTGATTGTTTAGCCTCGTGATATGACTTGGGTTGATTTTTAGAAGAGATAGGACTAAGGAAGTCTCTATGATGCAAGGAGATCCAATCATATCCAATATGCTTCATAATGAGATGAGCGACACATAGAAAAGATGGCATAATCTTACAAGTATCTAGGAGGGCGAGACATCCTTTTAGATCACCTGGGCCTGATTTTGTATATTACAATGGGATCCATTATCGTTGTTTGTATTGGTCCCTTCATTCAGATCGGATTCAACATTCTCATTGCCCATATCCGGTTCAAAATTGGAATTCTGACTTTCACCAATGACTTGATTTTTGATGTTGCTTTGAGTAGTGATGTGCAAGAGATCATCGTGCTCGCTCAAAGTAGGCCGAAGAAGCTCCCTCCCACAAAGATTATCATGATCATCAAGACATGTTTGTAGCAAAGCTAATCTTGCATCACGAGAAACAATAAACTTTTTAGCTCGTTTCAGCATAGAAGCATTTGGTCAAGTATAACTTTATTCCATGTTAACTTTTCTAGAGGAGCAAGATTGTTAAGATTTCTACTAATCCCATCAATGATATGGCATGCATAAGACACACCATCAGTATAGCAAACTTTAGGAACATTAATCTGAAACGTCAACGCTCTAATGAGTTCCAAAAGATCATGATTTTTCCTTTCAAATTGATCGGTTACAATATTAGAGAGGCGATGCTTTAATCAGGGAAAAAAAAATCACCGGAGACGGGCAGCAGAGAGCTTCTCCTCCTCGGTGAGAGTGTGACGGAAGTGGCAGCGATGGCCATATCGACAGGTATCTCCGGCAACCACTATCTTGCAGAGCTCCGTTTTGTAGCGAGGGTGGCAGATGACGGGTCGAAGTTCCTCAATGCCATGAGCAAACTGGCAGTGGTTGCTATAGGGGCATTCCCTGCTCTGCTGCCACTTGTTGCACAGCTCGGTCTTCAACATCCCCTGCTTGAAGGCCTCCACCTCCACCTCAGACTCTTCCTCCTTCCCGCTCGAAATGCGAACCCTCTGCGCGCACACAGCCAAACAACAATTTTTATATGTTAAACAGCCAAGTCAAATTGAGGTGCACCATTAAATGAAACGAGAAGCCAGCTTAACCAAATATTTGTATGCGTGAGATGTCATCAGTTACGAAATAAGCGGAAATTCCTAAATGCGAATATAGGAACATACTAACACTGTGAGCCTGCCACCCTCATATCCAGCCATGAGGAGATCAGAGATTCAGAGGGAGAAGAAAAGTGTTGACAGGACACCCATCTCGGCTATGGGAACAGTTGTCATGGTCTAGAGCACCCAATATAAGGATGATCTTCAATCATTTTCAGTTTTATGGTGTCTCTCTTGAGTTAAAATTTTCCATGCCATTCGCCATTTCACATTATCAATGGTCGATCGTGCTAGCGATCTTGATCTTTTGACCATATATGCCTCCCCGATCTTGCTTGATAAAGGTGTTATGCTAAAGAGACCGAGAACATGTCAAGAATCAAATGAAGTGGATTGTGGGGCTCACGGTTACTCTAGGAGGGCAATATCACATACTTTGTGTAACGGGATCGCACCTAATCCGCCCCCACATTAGGTGAAGGCTCACCCGCTATATCATCCTCATTTCCCCCTTCATTCTCAATTCATAATTGACCGCTGATGTGGATCAAAATGGACCTGACGGAGGCCATCGCTCAGTATAATAAGCAGAATATCAAAACCTTCAAAAGAAGACATGCACATATGATCTCTCAACATCCAACAAATGGGGGGCGGTAGTAACCATTCCCATTGAAACTTTTATTTTTTTGGTAGAAAAACATGTTTCAGGTTCTGATTCAGGTAATAGGGCCCCCGTTTATGAATAAGATAATATGAAAACGAAGTTTCGCATAAGAACGACCCGTTCCAAACCTACATGTGTGGTATGCTCCCATTATTATGTAGACATTCCATTCTTTTGCTAGACATAACCAGCCAGATCAGACACGAAGGGTCCGGGGTTTGATTAGGTAAGGAAGTTGGCGCTTGGATGCTCATGGTGGCAGCTAGAGGGGCGTTAATGTAAAGTTTTCTAACTTAAGATGTACGAAAGGAAGCACTCACCCTTCCCTCCCCTCGCAGTAAAGCGCACCAAATAACCAACCGATCAAGAGATCGCCATCATCATGATTGCAGGTGGTAGGAGATGATCGCCCAGCAAGGGCGAAGTAAAACTTACCATTCCAGAAGCCGGACTGGAGAGTCTAACTCGGCTTGGGTGATTTGACATTCTCCCGCTCCTGCCTGGCTGGCTCATTTTCAGGAACCCGGCCGATCGAATAGCTATGCTTTTGGGAAGCGCAATGCGGCCGATGCCGCTCGTCCCCGTTGACATCGCCGCTGCATTATCGATTGGAGGAGGTTCCTCGAAGCTCAGCACGCTTGTTGGACTGCGGTCCGTCAATCCGGCAGGAAGCCCTCCTCCGAGGGGGTCATCTTCTATGTTGAGCCGCTGGAATTCAGCGAGAAAAGGAACAGAGGAGAGGGAGGGATAAGCGAGGCATCCTTGACTCCACAATTGGCTGTTGAACATGCTGAGCCTTCGGGTGAGATCTGCGTTTGCCTCCCGAAGCATCGCATTCTCTTCCCGTAGAGCAGCAACCTCCACGGCTGCCTCCCGAAGGTGCGAATGGTACCTCTCAGCCATCTCCTTGTAGTTGAAAGTTAAGTGAGTCAGGGTGCTGATCTCCTCTTGCCGCGGAGAAGTGGATTCCAAGGCGACCGTAATGGCGGTGCTGTACCCTGAGCCTGAGGTACGGGCAGCACCGCTGCTTGAACTATGTGTTGGCTCCATCCGTTGTCGTTCCACAGAACCTGCAATGCATTGGCTTCGTCGTTCGATTATTACATTCATTGGAGAAGATGAGGCGGATTAACTCTTCAGAATCCAAAAACGATTCAAGCAAACGAGAAAAGCAGAGATGTAAGGAACCAAGAGAAACCTGGAACAACTAATAGTGGCTTCTCGACTCTATAGGATCGAAGCGATTGAAATCCACAAATCTCCGAAATCGTATAGCGCTCCTGCTTCTGATCTTCTGCTCCGCCGCTCGGCAAAAGAGAAGGGGACAGAGCGAGAGGGAGAGAGAGCTGTAAGAAGAGAAGGGGCAGGTGGGCGCCAAACAATATGAAATGATGAAACGGGACGTGCTGCAGCAATAGCAATAGGGAGCCCCGATCTGAAAACCGTTACGGTTTCCAACAGAATCAAGGTGGGGCCCACCGAGCGTCCGACGTGCCAAATGGATTCCTGGAGAACGCTCCCATCTGCGCACTCCCCATCGAATCAAATCCAGATTCACTTCTGAAATGAATCGACTCGAATCGGGTCCGATGTTTAATTTTGGATCCACTGTTTAACGGATCTGTGGCATGATTGAGATTTGAGTCGCCCTTAATCAGATCCAGACTTGGACTCAATGAACATTTGAAATGGAACCCGGATCCAATTGGGATAAGATCTGAATCTTACCCCAAGGCCGGTCGGGTCCGGATTTGGTTTCCAACTGGATTCTCCCCAATACTAAAAGGATTTGAAATTCATCACTTCACCTCCCTTCAAGTATTTTTGAAATTAAATATATGTCCTAACCAGTTATTCTCAACATGGTCTTGAGATGCGTGATTGCTGAATGACTTGTTTTTTTTTTCATGCATGTCATTTTGTTCATAAAAAAAATCATGTAATTCTCTTTGGCTGCTCAATTTTCATTTAACGTCCCAATTTGTTTCAGTTTTATAATTAAAAAAAAACCCCCACTTAGGTACTTCTAGCTTGGGGATGGATGCCTTCAAACAGTGGCGAAACAGTAGAAAAATTGGTTGGCGGGGGTAGGATATTTTGGGCTTGCGTGGGCAGAGCAGTGACAAGGAGGAAGAACCAAAAAAGGCTTTTGAAAATATTTTGGACGCAGGTGAAACCAAAGATGCAAGATATTTTGGGCTGGCGTGGGCATCACAGTAAGAAGGAAGAAGAAGGGCCGTTGAGATATTCACATATTTTAAGATTCACATATTTTGAAAATATTTGGGCTGTTTGAAAATTTTTGGGCTGGCGTGAGCATGCGCCCACACTTGCCCCATGCTGGCTCCGCCACTGCCTTCAAATAGCTTGACCTTTAAGGATGTCAATGAATCGAATTTGGATCCTACATATCGTTAATCATATTTGTTTTTCCTGATATTCGGATTTCAATTTGAATAAAAAAAAAAAGTCATATTTGAGTTCATATTGTATCTGATTTGAATAAATAAATAAATAAATATATATATATATATATATATATATATATATATATATATATATATATATATATATATATATATATATATATATATATATATATATATATATATTTTAAAACGACCCCCGGGAGAGATGTCCGATGGACTGTGGCCCGTCGGCCCCCAATCAAACGACGGCTACACCACTTGTGTGGCCAATCTCGAAAGACCCAGTTGAAAAAAACGTTATTTTTCAATTATACAAGCTTTAAATACAAACATTAGTACCAGAACTGGATCAAGCAAGTTTTGCTACTTCTTCATATTAGAGAAGTTTTTTTATTTTTTTGCCTTTTACGTAACTAAAATCTGCGGATCACAAATATTTGAACTAATGAGTGCGTAACGCCATATAATTCTTTATAACATGTTTTTTTCACAAATTTGACTATATAATTATGATTCAGATAATTATCACGGTATCAACTGTGAAATATGAATTAAAATATCGTGATATTTTCGGGAGAAGAGTATTGGTTGTAGGTGATAAAAACGGCGGACTGACTTTCTCGTGCCCCTTCCGCAAGCTCAACTGAAATGGCAAGCTCCCCTGCTTCCCCCTCCGCCCTCTTCTTCCTGTTATTATTGTTATTTACCACCACCACCCTTCTTCTCCCGACCTCCTCAGCTTCTTCTTCCTCCTCTTCCTCTTCTGCATCTCTCTTTTCTCCACTGTTCGAGTCCTGGTGTGATCGCCATGGTAAGGTCTACAACAGTCACGAGGAGAAGCTCCACAGGTTCAGAGTCTTTCAGGACAATCTCGCCTTCATCACCAACCACAATCGAAACTCTAATTCATCCTACAACCTCGGCCTCAATCAATTTGCTGATCTCACAAGCGCCGAGTTCCGGGCGTCCCGCCTCGGCCTCGCTCCCGCTATTGCCTCCGTGACCAGGCGGCCCTCGACTGAAGTTCTTTTCGATGGTGCTGTTGGCGGCGATATCCCGGCTTCGGTCGATTGGCGCAAGGAGGGCGCCGTTACCCCCGTCAAAGACCAGGGGAGCTGCGGTAGGCACAGCCATGACTGGTTCTCTTCATTTTGAATTGTGTCCATTGGGTTATGGCTTTGAATCTGCGATTTCTATTGATGATTTTTATGCCTTTAAATTGAGGAATCCACCGAGATTCAATTGGACTCTGTCTTTTGTTTAGTTTCTCATTTTCCTTTCCTTTTTTGACGTCTATGACATGGATTCATGAGTTGTTGATATAAAGCGGATACTAGAAAGATTCGTCCGCATTTAGGTCACCCTACAATTTAAGGATCAGACTCCCGAGCCGTTGGTAATTTCTCTTTTAAGTGGTTAATCTCGTTCGTTGCTGGAGGCGTAAATCCAGGGAGTTGAAATAAGGATTTGAGAGAAGTTTAGTTGTGTTCTAGTCAACCAAATTTTCTGGCCGAGAATCAAGTGTGCCTATATGATTTTGTAAGGGAATGTGCATTGCCAATAGCCAATTTATCTCGGATGTATAAGTGGCAGAATTCTCAACAACACCATGTTGGAATTTGTATCTAATACGTGAGAAACGGGACAGACAAGTTGATATTTCGCAGCAAGTAAGGTAGAAGAACTAACCTAAACACTGTAAAAAACTAATTCAAATGTTTATTTTAATTCATCGTTTGGCAGAAGCTAGGAGCTAGTTATGACGGACGAGGCTCTGTGCGTCTTATATACAGTGATAGATAGTCCAATGTTTGATGTTCTTTGAGTGCATGATGAAGGTTGCTTTTATCGAGCTAATGGAAAGCTTGCGCTGGCTCGAAGGTTGCTTTTCATGCCTGGGAAAAGTCTATTGCTATTTGAGGCAATGAGATATATGGTAATGTCCTTGAGAAACATATATACCTACCTTAGCAATATCTGCTACAAAAAATCTAACGAAATTCTTTTGCTTAGTTTCTTTCTTTCACTCTGTAGAGTGCAATAATGAGTTTAGTGATGTGAAAGTGTCTTCATGAGAATGACGAATCGGTTGCAATTTCGAGTCTCTCTGTTTTGTGGTTCACATCTGTTAGGTAAGATGGCTACTGCTGGAAATCAAAGGTCAGCATGAAAAACTTCTTGTTGCTTTTCTTTGCAGGTGATTGTTGGGCATTCTCAGCCACTGGTGCCATAGAAGGTATAAACAAGATTGTCACAGGAAGTTTGATCAGTCTCTCTGAGCAAGAGCTCTGTGATTGTGACGGTTCTTATAATAGTGGTTGTAACGGAGGACTTATGGACTATGCATTCAAGTGGATTATACAGAATCAAGGGCTAGATACTGAGGCAGATTATCCATATAGAGGAGTGCAATCAACATGCCGTCGAGAAAAGGTATGTATTATCATTTTAATACCAATTATTATCAACACTTGGTGCATATTTTCAAATCTAATCTTTTTGATATTTTATGTCAAAGTTGCATGCCAGTTAAATCTCATCATTGTCTTCTTGCAGCTAAACCAGCGTGTTGTTACTATTGATAGCTATTCTGATATTCCAGCAAAAAATGAGAAACTTTTACTTCAGGCTGTTGCAAAACAACCTGTTAGCGTTGGTATATGTGGAAGTGAGCGAGCTTTCCAGTTATACTCGAAGGTGAACTTATTGTTCTGAAGCTTCCATTTTTTGAGAAATTCGGCTGAAACATGATCCTGAATGTTGAAACGCTTTTCTTTTCAGGGCATTTTTAGCGGGCCATGCTCTACTTCTTTAGATCATGCGGTGCTTGTTGTTGGATATGGTTCAGAAAATGGTAAAGATTACTGGATAGTTAAAAACTCATGGGGAGCAAGTTGGGGTATGAGTGGCTATGCTCATATGCTTCGTACTAGTGGGGACCCGCAAGGAATTTGTGGCATAAACATGCTAGCTTCATATCCCATTAAGACTGGCTTGAATCCTCCTCCGCCTACACCAGAGCCAGTTAAATGTGATACTTTTAGTCGCTGCCCTGCTGGAAGTACCTGCTGCTGTACCCGTCATCTTTTCCGAATCTGCATTTCATGGAGTTGTTGCAATCTGCCGTCTGCTGTGTGTTGTAAAGATCATCGTTATTGCTGCCCATATGATTATCCCATCTGTGATTCAGTGTCAAAGAAATGTTTAAGGGTACGATTTCTAGATATCCTTCTATATCTTCTTTCTTTTGAGTTTATCGTTTCATAATACTTGTTATGCTTGTAGTATTTAATTATATAATCTATGTAAATAATTGCCGATTTCCTCGCTTTCCACTTGAGATTTTCTAATGATGGTTAATAATCCATGTGAGGACTTCATGTTTGCAGGGAAATGGAAATACAACAGGAATAGCAATGTCTGAAAAGCAATCTTCTTATAGTGTATCCTTCTAGGTAACCATTATTGCTCAATTTTCTGCTCTTGTATTCTTTGTATCCTTGAACCCTGCAACTTTCATGGTGATGGACTCTACTGAAATCAACTTTAAGTTTTCTTGATAACTGTCTTTATCCTTTTGGAACTTTTGTCTGATTGTGTTTGTGTTTCGCCTTATGCAGCTTCTCTACATAGCATCTGACTGGTACTAACGTTTGGATCCAGATGATGGTCGAGAACCAATCCCCTGCATCAGTCTTTAATTAGATGAACTTGAGAAGGATGAAACATAGTTCTTTTGGCGGCTGATCCAATTTCTAAGTTCATATATTGGTTTACAACCTTCTGCTGTCAGATCAGAATTCAGAGTGCACGAATTTTCTCCAAATTTATTCATGGTTGTCACTTATAGTTTGTGAACGACGGTCAACAAATTCATAGGTGTGGTTGTTGTAATTTGTGTAATGCTGTAGCTTATAAGATTTTGTCACCCGATAAATCTATTTATGTTATTGAACATGTCATATTTGTCTTGTGCCCTTCATCACAAGCATGTGAAACAAACTTAAGCTTTTATTTATATCTGCTTTATCAGGCTCTTAAACGGGTATTTGTGCTATTCTTACATGATTGATGGGTCTTCAAATTGCTGATGGTGATCCCTATTCTCCCGGCACACAGATACAGTATATACAGCTTGGGTTGACGACCTCCTACCATCTACTTGGATGTGTATTATTTGGATTTTCAATCTTCCAAAGCATTGCTGCAAATCATAAGTTTAGATTATTTCAGCATTTACTTTGGCAAGAAACTGAGTCTTTTGATATGAAGTTTTCTGATTAAAAAACATGATGTTTTACCTGAAACTAAAAAGGGGCCATTTCAAGGTGACAATGTGATGCAATTTGATACATATTGTTGCCATTAGGGGTGCAAACCAGTGGATCTGAACCGGATTTATGTATATCCAAGCCCTTTCCTTTTTTTCTTTTAAGAATCCCAAACCAGCTCCAACTCCAGTATAATGTGAAAATTCAGTCCTTCATTCAGATGTAATAATATGTGAAACTGAATCTGAATTCTAAGAAAACCAGGAAACATAAATGTGACTTGGAAGTTCAAGTATTGACCAAAACCTGTACCACCTAATTTTGGATTTTTATCAGATTCTTATACATTATTATTTTATTTTTTAAAATTAGAACACAAAGCCTATTTTGCAAAGAAACTATATTGTTTTTCAATAATTTATCTGACAATTTTTTTCATTAAAAAATATACCAAAAATAATCTTCACAACAAGTAGTCAAATTAGTTGTTTCTCAAGTTCATACTTGAATGAAATTTACTGGTGAACCTTTCATGGTTTAATTTATTCTTAATTTTTACATAGTGAAGGGTTTGGATGTGTTGTGTGCAATTAATTATGAGAAACCACTGGCCATTTGTTGGACAATTCTTGCTAGTCACTTATTTCTGCAATCATTCAAACATAAGCCAGGGGATTCAATGCTAGGATGAACTCATACTCCTACTGGGTTCTTTCTTGGTCTCAATTCACCTAATAAGTCTTAATTTCTTGATGCATGTGGCTTCGTGTTGGACAAATGGATATAGCTAATCCATTTTCTATGCCTTACTGATCCTTGTGATGGAGCTTACTGTGTAACCGTTGATAAATGCTGATAAAGTGACTTTGTTATTAGATTTATGTAGGCTGCGTGGTTCGAAGTTCCAGCTGCAAGAGGTAATCTAACACAATGATGTTTTAAAAGCTAGGAATAAGAATCCACAAACACATATATACATATCAACCTAATTAAGCGAGGTTTGGCCAACACCTTTTTTTTTTTTTTTGGTACAAAGGAGCGGTTTATAACCACATTAACTAACTATAGCACGAGGTCGAGCTACACCAATCAAATCCTCAATCAATCGATACAAATGACCATTTGGATTTGTAAGAATGGTCACTCCAAAAGATCATTGAAAAGCCCATGAGGCAAGAAAATCCGCACACATATTAGCTTTTCTGTACGTATGACATAAGACACACTCCCAATCACGTTTCAGCAATTCTTGACACTGCTTCACTATTTGGAATAAAGGATCACGAGGTTGCAAGTCTTTAAGAACCTTAATCACAGCTAACAAAGAATCTGATTCAACAATAACTTTACGAAAGTCACGTTCCCAGGCCAATTTCAAACCATGAAGAATAGCAACAAGTTCAGCCTTAGTTATATGACCATAACTCGCACGATAAGTGAAGCCAAATAACCATTCTCTATTATCATTGCAAAATAAACCTCCAGCCGCTAAGTCTCCAGGATTTGTTCTAGCAGCCGCATTAACATTCAACTTAACAAAACCCAAGGGAGGTGACATCCATGCAATGAAGGTTTGAACTTTTTGTTGGGATAATCGAAGTTGGGCCATATGGTTTTTGAATTCACGAATAGAAGCAGCTATGTGAAATAAAACATCATCAGACCAAGAAAAACCTTTTTCAAATACAACTCTATTTCGCCACTGCCAAATATGCCAACAAGCGAAGCAAAAAAAAATAGACCAAGGAATCATGTTATTAACCAAAAAGCGATGTTTAGAAATATTATTCCTCAGCCAAACCTCCAAAGTAACCATATTAAACTCCAAAAATTTAGCCCCATGAAGATAGCCAGCCCATACTCGTCTTTGCATACCCAAAAAAGCGAGAAGCCAGTTCTAGAACCATATCAATCATTTGCATTTGGATTATACTAGTTTGTGCTGCATACAAAAAAAAAAGAAGCTCCCTTCCATAGATATGTCACATGGGCTATGTCACAATGGTACGGGTACGGGTACGGGGTACGGGTATGGCATTTTTTAAAATCGTGGTATGGGTACGGCGACTATTATATATAATTATATATAATTAATTCAAAAAAATAGTTATTATATATAATTAAACCATAATTATTATATATAATTAAACCACAAGTAACTTAAAATCATGATTTTTTAAAGTTATAATGAGACTTCTTATGTTAAAGTAAAAAAAAAATAAAAAAAAAATCAAAAACAAGTAATTTTTTAAAGTTTTTTTATTATAATGATGTTTGGATCTGGATCCGACCCGGATCCAGATCCAGGCCGTACCGGAACATACTGCCATACCGGTACGTGGTACGCCACCAAAGTGGCGTACCACTGTGACTTAGCACATGGGTGCGCGGTGCGGGTGTTGGTGTGGCGAGAGCATATATATATATATATGTGTGTGTGTGTTATTTGTTATATAAGTAATTTTATTTGTCTATATGTTTAACTTTTTTTATCACCTGGATTTCATACAAAATTCAAAGTTTATTAAATAAAATAAGGGGCAAGAGAGAGAAGAAGAAAAAATGAAGATGGAAAGATAAGAGAAGAAAAAAATGAAAAAAAAAAAAGAGAAAAGAAGAACGGGTGCGGTCGGCAGCAGCTGATTCAGTTTGACCGAGTGTGTTGAGCTGCACCTCACCCCTACCAACACAGCCCGTGTGACTTAGTTCCAGAGTTTTACTATCCAAGCTTTTTGGAGCTCAACTTCATTCTTCGATTTACTACAAAGGATCATGATTTAGACATGTTACTTGCATGAAAATATGTGCTCAGATGAACGGTTGTTCTCTATCCATATGATATATTAATTTTTGTATGACAAGGCGGCTCACACAAGAGATCCGCGGTTCTAATTCCCTGATCAATGTCACATTGTGATGTGCTATTGAGCTAGAAACGGTGACAAATGCGACAACTGAGTTGAAAGATGTTTCATAGATTCACTTAGGCTGTTCAACAAGCCAGAATTTTGGAGGTATAAGGGTATGGCCTTGGAGTTTCAAGTTGACGGCAGTTTTCCCTGATTAGCCATTGAAAAAAATATAAAAACTCCACCAGCAACGTCTTTTGCCACAGACTAATGCTTTTTTGCATCTTAGTGTCTGTATGGAGATAAGAATTACGTCTTCTCTTGTGTGTTCTGTTTGGCTTTTTATGATTCTCTCCAAGCAACAAAAAGCACCAACAATTACAGAGAAAGGGGAGGAGTAGAGGAAGAGAGAAACAATGGAGGGAAGCTCAATTGGTTGTTCAATCTGCAAAATTGGTCGTGGGCGCTAAATTAACCAAGAAGTGGGATCCTACTTCCTAGAGATGTCAATATGTCCGATTTGAATCAAATATCTAACAGAATTGATATTCAATCAAGTAATCAGATCAGATTTTGATTTAAAAGATGATATTACATCGGATTCAGATTTAAATATACATACATATCTGATTGTTTTTGAATTCAGATCAGATTTAGTTTTAAACAAAAATCTTATACCCAACGCCCTTATGTTCTGAAAATTGGCCAAACTTGGATCCAAATTCAGATTAGAATGTGAAAATCATATATTATATATATATTTTTTAAGATTATGAGTGTCCTCATATATATATATATATATATATATATATATATATATATATATATATATATATATATATATATATATATATATATATATATATATATATATATATTGAGTTAATAAAAAGATCGGGGATATCTTGGGCGCTGATGGCGGAATTATTTAAAGAGGTGTATCAAAAGAATCTTGAGCGCGATGGCATCAGCTTGTTTTCAGGTAATGGCCGGTGAAGGATTGCTCCTTTTACTATGTGCTGATTTCAGTTCCCATTGGTTTCGATCTTCTCTCTCACACACACGCAAAACGCAAAACCTGGAAACAGAGAAGAAAAAAAAAAGTACAACGATAAAGAAAGATTTAGTAAGCTTGCAGAAGACTACCTTGAAATAAAGAAGATATTATTTACGTATTTGTCTTGGAATGATCATATAATTCTTTGAATCTACGTGCTCCTTTGGAATAAGGATCCATCATTCCTGCAACCTCATCTTATTCACCAAGAGTAAGCATGGAGGAATTTGGCACGAGAATTATATATATATGTATATATATTTATATATATGTTGGTATATGGAAACTGCTAACATCAATGAAAAAAACTAGAACTCTAAATTATTGCCAAAATGATTCTAAACAAAATAAGAACGTTCTACTATGTTGATAAATACTAATTCAACTTAATACATGTTTTAATTCAAGTCATGCAATAAAAAAATTGGTGTCATAAGAGCGGATCACTTTTTTATTACTAGAAAAACATGTTAAACTCAAAAAATGACAGACGTAGCACTAAAACATTATTAAGAACATATCTACACTGTTGCATTACAAAAAAAAAAAAAATATTTTAGTAATTGACATTTAATAGTCTGATTTCTGTCCCTGACCTAGTGGTATGGGATTTGCAAATTACTTTTATACATGTCTACAAAACACTACGGTGTATGTAAGTGTATGAAAAAAAAAATAGTTAGATGTCCATTTTCTCCCTGTAATTTCACAAATAGACCCTAAGTACGTAACTTTTTAGTAGGGGTGAACACGAGCCCGAGTTTAGTAAGGCTCGACAAACTCGTTTAAATAGAATTGATATTCATCGTTACTTGTTGAGCTCGAGCTCGACTTGATTAAGGTTCAACAAACTCGTTTGAATAGAATTGATATTCATCGTTACATGTTGAGATTGAGCTCGACTTGATTAAAGCTTGTCAAACTCGTAAATTCGTTTGAATATGTCGACTTGATTAAGGCTCGACAAACTTGATTAAAGCTCAAGCTCGACTGACAGTTACATGTTGGGCTCGAACTCAACTCGATTATTTGAATGAGTCGACTCATGTACTCGAGCTCAACTCTTTCAGCAAATGACTCGGCTGGAGTTTGTTCACGAATATTGAATATTGAATATTGAAGACATCAATTTCTTCTGTTGTAAAAGGACGATACCGATATACGAGTTGAAGTATAGTAGGGAGCATCATCCAATATACCAAAAGCTGGTCTGATGCTCTTGAGGGCTAAAAGGTTTTGACCATCTTGTTGGGTAGTAAAGTGAAATACAGCTCTTACTCACCCGCCAATTGGTATTAGAAAATAGAATTTTATATATTAAAAAAAAAGTGAGGGGAGATGCTTGTTTGTTCGTGTCACACACAACTACGTCACCACCGACGCACCAAGTGAGTTCACCACCACGAACCCTACTTCCTTTAAACAATGTTTGAAAAGAAAATGTCAACGGTCAAACCTGACCGCCTTGACCTTCTAGAATCTAGTCCACCTCTATTTATACCTTCACCAATTTCATTAAGTTTCTTCCTTCCTCTTCATCTTCCTCTTCCTCATCTCTCAATTCGAAGATCACGAGCTCCCTTGTCCGGCCCCCATCGATCTCAACCATGTCTACCAAGTAAGTCCAGATCAACAAATTAGATCCGCACCGGCCGACTTGGCCAACCGTCGATCTGTGGATCGAACGGCCATGAATGTATTGATTGAGGATCCGGACCTGTGGGTCCTTGATGTCGGTCCGCTCTTCCAGACACAAGGGCTTTGGGACAGAAATCTAGTTCTCGTGTTTGTCTACAACTTGTCTGTGTTTGGCTCCTTGTTCTTACATTGGAACTGCTGTTTCGCAGCGCCGAGCTCACCCAGTACGTGCTGCGCTCGTCGTCGCCGGCTCCGGCCATTTTCGACGGCACCACCAGGTTTGGTTCTCAACTCCAATTATGTTTGAGCTATATATTGAACCTGCTTGGCATGAAAGTCTTTGTAGTTTCTAAATGGCAAGCCTGGCACCTCCGCTGGGTCAAGACTCGCCAAGCTATCTGCAATCAGGGGTAGAGCCAAGGTAGGCCCGCATGGGTCTTGATGCCATCTCAAAAATAAAATAAAAAATTACATGTAAATTTTAAAAAATTTCACTTGTTCTATATAAAATTTTCACCAAATATGCATTTGAATGCTCCACCTTGTATGACATTTAAGCAAACATATATTTAGAGCTTGGATCGGATCAAATGTTGAATTGGAGGTTGAATCCGATTCAGATTTGAATGGAGCGGGGGAAAGCTTATACGGATCTGAGATATGTATATATTACTAAATTCAAGCATCAAAATATGCATGGTTGACCTGACCCACTAAAAAAATGCAGCCTGTCTTAATCAACGTGGGTAGACTTGGTTGAGTCGTTTTCAAGGTTGGATCTCAAGTAAGCTCGATCGGTTTATTGAATTAAAAAAGCAAATAAATGCTCACGTTTAATCGTCTACATTAATTTTAGCCTTGATGGTTCCTTACTTTCATCAGTATCTGTATGATCTCATCAACTACCTAAACTGGTTGGCTTTGTTAGATCTAAAGTGGGGTTGCAATTAGGGGTGAACACAAGCCGAGTCGAGCCCGAGTTCAGTCAGAACTCGGCTCGACTAATGAAACCTTGAGCTCAACTCGTGTCAAGCTCGAGAATAACTCAACGAAAGTAGCTCGAGCTTGACTCGGCAATTACTTGTTGAGCTCGAGCTCGATTCGATTAAGGCTCGACAAACTCTTTTGAATACAATTGATATTCATCGTTACATGTTGAGCTCGAGCTGAACTCGATTAATCTCACAAACTCGTTTGAATATATCAACTTGATTAAGACTCGACAAACTCGATTAAGGCTCGAGTTCGACTCGACAGTTACGTGTTGAGTTCGAACTCAACTCAATTACATGAACGACTCGACTCATGAACTCGAGCTCGACTCGTTAAGCAAATAACTCGGCTCAAACTCATTCACGGGCAGAGCTTTAACAAGTCGAGCTCAAGTAGCTCGACTCCTTGTTCACCCCTTGTTGCAATTGGATCCAATCAGAATCAGGAGCGATGCCAGAAATTTCTCATGGGGCGAGCCGAATTAATGTTTTTAACTTTTGACAAGGACCATAATATAATTTTTCAAAATTTTGATATAGAACAAGTGATTTTTAAAAAAATTTGCATGTAATTTTTTTTTAAAAAAAAATTGAAGTGGGACCAGTGCCCAAACAGGCCCTACCTTGGATCCACCCCTGGATCCGACGAAGAATGGAAAATGTTGCTGTTGTTGACGTGTACTGTGAGTGTATTTTGTATCGTAGGATCAATTGTTATATTAAACAGATCATGTTGCTTCCGATCGATGCAAAATAATTCGTTGGTGTAGATAGTCTAGTTTAAAACAGTTTAATCAAGTTTAGCATGGCTAGTCGGTATGAGTATCGCACTGACAATGCATCCTTCTATTTGATTCTCGTGAATGCTACTTCTCCGAACTACAAACAATGGCATGCAAGACACACACCGCAGTACTACGTCTAGGTTCCAGAGTAGCCTTGGACCTTTGAGGTAGAAAGAAAGGAGGTGGCTTCGCCTCTCATGAACTGCTAAGTTTAACATTTGAACCAATTGAGCAATCACATTGTCATGGAATAAGCAAGTAGATCCAAATCCAAAATCCGCACCCTAGGTAGTAGAAGAGGCAGGAAGTACAAAGCGGAACTGGGTCGTCTAAAACTGACTAATGATAAGCTTTTCTGGAAAACTTTGATCTGGATCTGAACTACATTAATTGGTCCGAGTCCTGACTTTGAGATCCAAAAATCAGAAGATCCAGATTTAGCTGCCTGTGGATTGATATAGAATCTTATTTGATCATCCTTTTTGTATTGCTCATCAGGCTCTATATCTCGCTGGTTTGCCCCTACGCTCAACGTGTGTGGATTGCCCGAAACTACAAGGTAACGATCTCCCCCTGAGACTTTGCATTACTACCAACAAATTGTTCATTCTTTCTTCTCTGTTTGAGCAGATCGTAAACTTATTTGTCCAATTTGATTTAGTTGAAAAAATAAAAGGAAAATATATATGAAATTAATTACAATAATTAAAAAAAAAACTCTAAAGTATTTGAAATAATAATAATGTAAAGAGTGTATAATATAAGATGTGGCAATCTCCCTTTCTCAGGGTCTTGAAGCAGAGATCGAGGTTGTTCCCATTGACATCAGAGACAAGCCTCAATGGTACATGGAGAAGGTCTATCAACCAGGGCGGGTAAGATACTGAAGCTACATCTCTTCAAGTTCGGATCCAGATCAAATTCAGATCCATTTGCGCGTGTTGACATACATGGATATTTGGATCCTGGACCCAAAGATCCTTAGTGGGACTAAGCTGTTTGGAAGTAAATATACTGTGATTTTGTTCTTCATTGTGTGCTGCTGCTGCTGTTGCAGGTGCCATGCCTTGAGCACAATGGGAAGGTGATGGGTGAAAGTCTGGACCTGCTCTACTACTTGGATGACTATTTCACAGGACCACAACTTCTTCCCGAGGTACGTAAGAAGTTGGTAGGGACGGACCCTGGGGCGCTGCAAACCGCCTCCGAAATCACTACCTGCACTGCCGTCCTGTCCTCCCAAGATCTCTTGTCTCTCGGCGGGCTCCTAGGCTGGCCCGTATCAGAAGTTAACATGGATATGAGGCTGTGTGCTAACTGGGTTTAGCAGACCTGACTTCCCTTGACTGGCATCAGGTCAACACCTGGGCTCATCCGCCTGGACCACCCATGGCTGGACAACTTTAGCTGGACTAGACCCAGATCCAGCTACTAGTCCAATTCAACTTCATTTTGCCCCATCTAATTTTCAGTAGATCAAACTCAAATCTACTCACATAAATGTGGTTCAATTTGAGAACACTATCTGAAGATTTCTGATACTTCAACAAAGTGATTCATGGATCAGCAGATCTGCACTGGTTGCTCTCTCTCCCTCTCTAAATAATAAGAATGTTGGTGGTGTTGAGCAGGATGAAGAGAAAGTGAGATTTGCGAAGGAGATGATGGGGTATGCCTCCACTTTCATCAAGTCAGGCTACACTGGTCTGAAAGGAGACGCCCTCAAGGATTTTGGTACCATCCTTTCTTTCTTCTCCCCTTTGTTTGGAAGTCATTTTTGCCAAACACAGCTAGGAAAGGTTATAGCATAGTTGGCCATACTAAGAGCATGTAAAGAGTATAGTCACAAATAATGTTTTGAAATTTTAAACAGTGAGGTTTTTCTCGGGTATAATATGGTGAACTTGAAAAAAATGAAAAAAATACGGTAACTTTTTTAAAATAAAAAAAAAAAACTAAAAATGAAGGGAAAATAAAATAAGTGAGAAACTAATAACACAAACATCAAAAGATAGTAGATTTGCAACATAAAAATAGAAAATACATAAAAAAACTGTTTGGTATTTAAAAAATAAAAAAAGTGAAAAAGAAACACAAAAACTGTGTTAAAAACATGTTTTTTCATTTTTAATGTTTTTTAACATGTTTTAAACAGTATTTTATTTTCTCGCGTTTTTCTCAAAAATAATGCAATTTTTGTGACTATGGTAAAGAGATACTTTTTTAGTGCAAGTCTTGTGGACATTATGTTGAGTCTTAAGTTGGAGGGTGCATCGTTATCACTGCTAAGACAGCCTACGACCCCAAAGCCAATGTGAATGGGAGACCTTTGGGCAGTGGTGTAGCCACATTGTGGCTGGTGTGGGCAAAAGTAGTTTAAGTACACATGTTAATGTTTTGATATATTTGATTATTATACATGTCAGTGTCCTAGAGAAATTAAAGGTATTGAATGAGTGCCCCTACCAAAAAAATTTCTGGCTCCGTTAGTGCATTTGGGCATCTTTTCTGAACAATGAGTTGTTAACCTCTTGCTCGCTTGAAACAATCAATGGCAAACAAACACAAAACATGAAAAACCTATTGGGTTGGATCCATTTGTACCAAGTTGTGTTTGGACTGAGTGAGGGAGCTCAGTGCAACAGGAAAATGGGAACGGGTCAGTATTATTCAGTCAGGACAATGAAGTACAACATATAAAGTTTCATATTTAACTACATAAAGCATTGATATATACATCAATTTTTACAACATTAATCATAATCATGTTGGACCAATTTGATCTTTTTTTAATCAAATTTTCAATTACTTTGCAGGTCCTGCCCTCGATGCCCTAGAGGCTGGCTTGGCCAAGTATGGCGATGGGCCTTTCTTCTTAGGAGAGAAGTTGTCAATGGTATGTTACTTCCCTCTTCTTAGATTATTTTGGAAACAAAAGAAGAAGATGAAGCAGATTGACGTGGGCATCCTTTTCCGTCAATCATATTCTCTTCTTCTTCCTCACATCAAGAAAATGGCTATAAGTAATGGATCAACCATGGGATCCAGATTGCTGGGTTTTGGTTTTTCTTCTTGTTCTGCATTCCAATCTGAAAACCTGTTCACTGACCGCATAATGGCTGGTCTTGAGGTGGTGACTAGACCCATTGGCTATAAACCATGCAAATATATGTGTGTAGTATCAAGAGAAATTATCTAAAGTACCATGGTCACAGAAAATCCGTATTTTTCGAGAAAAAAATGCAATAAATTAACTGGCCATTTAAAACTAAAAAAAAAAACACGTTTTTTAATGTTAAAACCCAAACTTGTATTTTCAGTTTTTTAATGTCAAACAGTTTTTTTTTTCATTTTTTATTTTTTATTTGTCATAAATCTACTTATCTTTTGATGTTTGTGTTATTAGTTTTTCACTTATTTCATTTTCCCCTTATTTTTAGTTTTTTAAATTTTTTTAAAAAAATTACCATATTTTTCCTTTTTTCAAGTTCACCGTATTATACAAAAAAAAAAACCTTGTTGTTTAAAATTTCGAGACGCTATTTGTGACTATGATAATTGCATAGCATATCTGGTCGGCCTCAACAACATACGTATGATATGTCTTCAGTTACATTAGCATGGGTGCTATTTTTTAGACTGCAAACGGTGGCATGCACGACACTCAAGCTGAAGAGGGCACCATAAAACCGCCTAGCGCTCGAAGCAGCTCTGGACCTTGAGTGGTGGCTTACGCTTCTCGCATGCCACTTGAGTCGACCCTTGTTCATGTAAACAAGCTAAGCTTGATCAATCAAACGAAGCCTACTGTCAATAGGAAAATAAAACAACAGTAACCGCACATAAGGAAATCTTGGGTCAGATTCAGCCTTTGGAATTTGAATTCAGTTTTAAACATATGGTCTTAATCTAGGTCGTCGTCTGAGCTCTTATTAAATTCAGTTCAGAATCTTCAGATTCAGTGATCAAGCTACTTACTGAATCCAATTTCAATTAGTGATCAATCGTGAAGTTATTGTGCACGTATTCGATTAAATGGATCCATAATCAAATTTATGTATCTGCTCCTTTTACATCCCTAGGCCCAAGGAAAACCACTTCTTGCATTGAGATTTGCCGTTGCTAGTTGTGTAGTATCAAGACTAACATGGAAAATCTGGATTAACAGGTGGATATTGCATATGCTCCATTTATTCAAAGGTTCGACATCCTTTACCCGGTTTTCACAAAATATGATATTTTCGAAGCCCGGCCTTTACTGGCTTCATTATATCAGGTGAGATTCAGGGTGTTTCATTGTCCTGTACTTAGCTTGTTCACTGCAATAAGTTTTGATTATGAGAATCTCAAACATTTTAGGAGTTTGATTTGGAAGCGCACATGAGATTTTCTTTATAACACTAATGTTAAACAAAGAAAAACAAATACTTTGCAGGAACTGAACAACACAGAGGCCTTCAAGAAGACGAAAGCAGATCCTCAAACCCTTGTCACATACTACAGGCAGCATTTTTTGGTACTCTCTCTCTCTCTCTCTCTCATGTGTTGATGTTGTTCAATGGTTAAAAATTAAAAATATGTAGCTATTACATAAGCACAGTTTAGGATGCTGTAATGATCCATGGTATTTTTAGCAACGACTCGTTATTTTTATAGCAACAAACTTTTTAAATTTTTAGTCATCAAGCAACATCTGTCGATCTCTGTAATCAAAGTGTTTTTTTGACATACATATTGTTTGATATGCTTCCATATTTGAATCTCTCTCTAATAATTGAATTTAAACTTACTTTGCTCCTATTCACTGCAGTTTGTTCCTTTGCTGTAGGGTGAAAAGTGAAACTGGCTGATCTCAGTGATTAACAGATTGTTGCTGGCGTCGAATCCGCTCCACAACAGTAAAAGGCAATGGCACTTTGATTAATGTATCTCGATCATTCACGATGTTGTTATATTTAAACAAAATTAGCTTTGATGTGGACTATTGCAAGCTCTAAGATGTCATTGTTAGGTGAGCAGAAGGACTATTTCATTCCACTGCTCATCAAGAGGGTCGAAGCGATCCCAGACCTGCTTTTAGTGCCTCTACAACTTGTTCCCATTCTGATACTACGAAATAGAGACTGATCGCCTACCATAGGTCATGTATAGTCGTCCAGTAGTCTCTTCTCTTATGAAAAAGGCGGCCACGTGCCAACCGACCCTACTAGAGGTTGGCGAATCTGCCATTTTGTCTGTAGCTACCTGTGGATCTCATCCTATCTTAATCCGCCGACATTATTCATGAGCATTAACAATGCCTACCAGCTTTAAATTGATCAAGATGATTGGACCCAGCAACTAGAAATATTTGACTGAAACCCAGGCCGAGCCGCTCTGTCGGTTGGGCGCATGGTAAGCGCATGCCTGATGAGAGTCAGAGACCCAATTGCAACAATTGAAACTACCTCGCTTGTCAATGGTCATAGCAAGAAACTTTATGGGTTGTTTGGTTAATGAATGGGCAACATTTTATCGGCCTATGAACCTTTTCCAAAATTAAAACTATAGCAGGAATGCGATAATAGTGTTTTATGAACCTGCCTCAATTTTTGAAGCACATTTTATAGAACTGTAACAGTTTGATTAGCCAAATGAGCACTTAGAAGTTTTTTGGCATTGGTGACACACTGTTAATGTCTAAATGAAATTGTGCTAATAATTGGAAAAACCCTATAACATAGTGTTTTATGAATCTACTCTAATTTTGATATAGAATAACTGGACAGTAACAATTTGTTATATGTACCAAACGGTCCCTTAAAGTACTGTTTGATTAAACTTAATCTGGACATGATATGGAGGATTGGTTGAAAGCATGCCAATTATAATTACCCATCAAATCACACTTTTAAATGGATCTTACGTTTCCTATAATCATTTAACTTTCCTGTGCAAACTGATGGGGACTATACCTAATGGAGGATTTGAGATTTCTTGGTGGATGAATAAATTGGATTATTTTATCTGGATATTGAATCCTTTTAGCCAGATCTGGCAAAGAAATGTAGATATGATCATGCGGTGCTTTTCTATCTGAATTTAAATCTGAGTCTGGTACTTGATTAGGATCTTGAAAACATCCAACCCGATCACATATAAATGGTGAATCCTTCCGAATATATGATTTTAAATGAATCCAATTCCATGAATCAAACTAGCCGTCGGACACATTTTCCCATCCTTTGTGATCAACTGTTACATAGGAATGGCATGGAATGAGATAAGGGACTCTTTCATTTATTATCAAAGCTGTGGCTACTTGTTCCTTTGTATTCAATTTATTGAAAAGACAAGATTTTGTTTGCCAATTTTGAAGATTTCATTTCATGGGAAGCGCAATGAAATAAAAAGTGCCTAGAAGGTGTATGATAGGGAGTCCATTTTTTCTTATCAAATGGGCCAGCATGTTGCATGTTACATGTTGCATGTTGCCGGAAAATAATGAGCTGGCAGGAATTATACATATGTATGCATAAGAGTTCAAATTTGTTCGATATTATAAAGTAGATTTGCAACAAATAAAAATTGAAAAATTGAAAAAAAAAATGTTTGGCATTAAAAAAATAAAATGAAAAAGTAAAAAAATGCAATAAAAAGAAGATTAAAAATGCATTTTTTTAGTTTTTAACTTTTTTTTTTCAAAAAAAAAAAAACACGTTTTTCTATATATATATATATATATATGTGTGGACAAACATGGAAAGGTAAGGTTGGGAAAAAAGGAATTGGGGACCATATTTCCTCACCCACCGAACTTTTAATTTTGCCGGCAAAAGTGGATGTGAAGGGGGAACGATGGAATAGCTTCTTTTTCTTTTTCTTTTTCCAGCTTCATGTTGCCTTCATGGTGTATTGGCCCCCGCCACCATTAAGCGTCTTCCCTTTTCTAGGGAGTGATGAATTTGAGTTGGGTTTACACATGCAACACAAGTTCTTTCATCTCAACAAGGAAATTCACTTTAGATATGATGATAGCCAACAACAATTACATGGACTTCTTCTTCTTCTTCTTTCATCTTTTAATGAGACAGGAAAGAACCGAAATCAGGTGCAAAACGAATGTTTCGAACAGCCTTCGAGCACTTGAAAAGCGAATCACTTTCCTTTTACATCTTTCATCTTGTGATTCGCTTCAATTGTAAAAGAGACCGGCAGTTCACGACGTCCCCTCTTTAAGTGAGCAAAAGGTTAACCACCCACGGCTCCAAATGCCTTCAATTCTCTTTGCCTCTCTGCACCGTTGTCGGCAGATAGCGCCGCCCGCGACAATCAACTTGGAACATGTCTTTTCATATGCTCCTTTCATTCAATCAATCAACTGAGATCTGGCATTCTTTTTCTTTTCTCTTTTCTGAAGTGGGTGGGTTTAGTTGGACCATGGCCACTCAAATTCATACCAACAGATACACCTGCAGTATTGTACTGTTGCTATTCTTGCACTTCGGGTGTCAATAATCATCGCATAAGACAGCCCATGTGCAGATTGTCCCGTTGAGCTTTTCTCTATATTATGTAACGAATAAAATGCGGATATGGTCGAAGCAATAATGCGGGTTCGCTATCTATCTATAGTGTAGTGGTTGTTTATTTATTTTTTCTTTTTTTTGGCACCGCTGTTCTTATTTTTTATTCTCACCAAATCTAAAATTGCTGCACGACCCAAAAAAAAAAAAAAAAACTGGTATGCATGGGAAAATAGCCGTCAGTTTATTTTTATTCACGTACAGACGGTGATGTCGGTGAAAGTCTTTCACTGACGTAAGGAAGAAGGCATCGATGAACATTGGCTTTTATTCGTTTTTATTGGCGGCCATGAAATGAACGTTGGTAAAAATAAAGTTTCAGTGACGTATTACCCTTTTTATCTCCAGCGACATTTCTAAACATCTGGCAAAGTTTTACCGATGTTTCTTTCTCTTTTACCAACGTTTTTTGGCTGTCGCTAAAGTACCAATTTGTTCTTTTTTGTAGTGATGGCAATCTGCTATTATGCCAACCGTATTTAAGTTTTCCTTTTATTAAGTTTAATGGATACTTTTGACCTAATTTCAAAGCGAGCACCAGGCGTAGAAGAAAAAAATAAACTTTATAGAAGCTGAGGGCTTCAATCCGAAGCTTGTGGTTAGGGCTGTAAGACTGATGGAGCTGACCTCGACTCATATCCTGCTTTGCTCGAGCTCGACTCGTTTCGTTTAACCTTGTTAACAAGCTCCTTCATTTGATCTGATTTTTAAATTTGAAAATTACAAAAAAAATTGGATTGACAGAGCTTATCCGAGTTCAATCGAGTCGAGCTCATAACTCGATCATAAGCTGAGTTTTTGGATAAACACAAGTTCGGGTCGAGCTCGAGTCGGTTGCGGTTCACTCATAGTTCGTCATAGAAAATGAAGCCGGTTCTACAAAAAATTGTACTTTCCAGATTTGAAATCTGCGACGGGTTCCGAAACCAAACCGGTTCGGCGAGCGAATGTCCGAAACCTTGGTCCAACAAGAACACCGATCCAGTCTGGAGCATTCGGGTCAGCATTTTCGGCTCTCGTGTCCATCCTACGACCCGACTTGCCATTGATAAACGCGCACCCTTGCCGGCCACGGGACGGAGAACGGAGGGCTCGTGATTCGGAGGGGGACGCGCTTTCCGTTGACGGCGCCAAACGGTGCATCCATTAACCCAAGGCGGGCCCCACTAGCTTTGGGAACCACCCTTTTTGAATTCCCAACCCTGCCCCTTGACTCCCCCACCAAGGTCGTCAATGGGTCTCAACCATCCGAGGCTCTGATTCTAAAACCCAACTATGCAGTTAGCGAAGGATTTGATCTTATTCGCATGACCCGAGAAAGAAGATCCATCCATTCCTTTTTTTTTTTTTTTTTTCCTGTGGTTTCTGGGCTCCAACATGATCCAGTTAAGGGTCAGATTCAAATTGAATGTTATCTTAACTACATATGTTTTTTCAGATATTTACATGTGAAAGTTTGAATTCAGATTTAAATATATCCGAATTTGAATCCAAAATCTAATTTCACAGTGTGAACTCGATTTAAATCCAAATTTGAATTTCTAAGGGTGTTGAATATAAGACTGAATATGATCTGGGATTTGTATGCATATTTGAAACTGAATTTGACGGAGAGTCGTTTCTTAAACCCCGATTCGATCTGATTTTTCAATCAAATATTAAATTTTTTTCATATTTGATGGTTGGTTGAATAAAAGGTTATTCAAATCATATATATTGACATTATTAGGTTCACAAAAAAAAAGAAAAAAAAAAGAGATTTGAAGAAAATGGATCGAATATTAAACCTTATTTGAGTCCGCCGTTACCTAGGGACTGTCTCGTAATCGATAGGAGTGAAAGTGAAACCCTAGCATTGTAAGGAATCGGGTCCGGACCCACTTGTCAGACTCAAGTCCAACCATGACACTATAATGAGCATGACCAATGACACGTCCTGATATGCCCATGGATCGGGTCAGGACAGACCTCAATACGCGTACGATCTGTCCGACGTTTGTCAGTTCAGGGACTGAGCAGTCCTTAACTTGGACCTATGGAAACCCAGGTGGAAGCCTATCCGATGCCTACACAGATATCGATCGTCCTATTTTTTATGATTAAAAATGAATTAAAATATTTATTTATTAATTTATAAATAAAATTAAAAAAATGTGGAAAGGTACATTATATTCTTTCAAGTTTTTTCTTTTTTTTTTCATGTGGAACACAAGATTCCTATTCTTTACCTATTCCAATAAAGGCAACGAGATAAGGAGGTGAGACATTGTTGTTAATGAACTTTTTTTTACTCTGAAGCAAACGCCAAGAGGGTTGGACAAAGTCCCAATCCCTCTCATTTTTCTAAGCTTCATATAAGTCGGGTTCCGGGCTAAAAGAAACTCACACTCAATGGATTCAATGTTCGAATTGCTCTACTGAATTGTAAAGGGTAGAACACACCACAATCTTAGAAGTATAAAGGTATGTTAATTTATTTTATTAAAAAACTACTCTCTAATATTATTAATAGAAGTTGCTTATTCATGAAAAATGTTAAACAAAAGCATATAGAATGAAAAACAAAACAAAAATAAATAAATTTATCTGCATTAATTATTTTCGATATTATTACCTTTTTATTCTTTTATTTAATGTTTTTATTTTTCGACGGGCGCATACGTCACGTAACTGTCGGTCAAGTTTTAGCTTGCTTCTTGATATCCCAATCAATTCTCACTCAAAAGAAACTTTTTGATGGATTCTTTAAAAAATAAATAGAAAGCGAAGAGCAATCAATTCATCTTCACATGATGTTGATGCGAGTCGCCTTTTCGTAATTCTTCCTTGTGCTCAAATCTTTTTCTTGTTTAAAAAAGTTTTTTTTTTTTTTTTCTTTTGTTGGCATGATGGGAGTTGTCGGTTCCCGTAATCTATTTCGCAACTAACGAGGGATCAGCAAAAAGCAACAAAGCATGCCTTTTATTTCATTTTTCAGAAAATCGTTGTGATTAAAAAAAAAAAATTTGCTCGTTAAGATCATGATCCATCGTGTTCTAAGACTCAAATGAAGCATCATTATTTTCAAATTATCTCCTAATATATTATGTGCCAAAATCTTATACTTTTAAAATATCTTGAGCTCAAAAGGTTCAAAATAACCATTATCAACAGAACACACACACACACACATATATATATATATATATATATATATATAATGAATGAATGTGAGACTACTAGGTCAGGAATAAAAGCCAGACCCATCATAATTGATTGTTAAAACAATTTTTTGCACAATCTAATTACATGGATATGATCTTGAGAATGTTCTTGTGAGAAGCATATATTAAATCAAATATTTTTTTAGTCGAACAATGTTCTTAGAGTTATAGAAAAATGAATGGCTATTGTAACATCAAAATTTACTTGTAAAAAAGTTAATATATATATGTTTTTTCATACAAACAACTTAAATTAGTGTCTATGGAGTATATACATTCTACAATGTTTATATTTTTATTTTAAATATATTTTTTGTCAAAAATTTAAGAGATTTGCTTTTTAATACTATATATATATATATTTATTTATTTATTTATTTATTTATTTATTTATTCACACTAAAAAATTGAATGACTACTTAGATCTTTTAAAGCCACCTAACCATCTAACTAAGACAGTTGATCTATCGTGAGAAATGGTTAAGAGAAAAAGGTGATTGACATTTTAATCATCTATTATGAATTCACACTTTTTCAATGTGTTCTTTTCTAAATTATCGATCTGTATCAGGTGTACTGCCCTGATTAGATGGTCGGATGACTCTTAATAACTAGAGTCACAATTCACTCACCAAATATATGTATATATACATGTAAAGGAAGAGAGAGAAAAGCGTTGTAAAGAAATAAATAAGGGATGTGATAAAAAGACCTACGGCATATTGCCTAACTAACATTGAAACCATGTACTTGAGGCGAAGCTGGTCCACCACAAACTGTGCCACCTTCTTCTTCTTCTTCTTTATTTTTTTGAGGGGAATTGGCCCATTGGACAGTGGCAGGTAGGACCCACTTAGTGCGTATGGGCCCCGCTTCCGCTGAACCCACTTTTAGAAACCAGTTCCATGGAAGAAGAACTTGACCAATATGGGCCGTCCTTTTTTCTAGATGGACGAAAGGACGCCGGATTATAAAGGCAAGGACAGCTGAACAGTTCCTCCACTAGTGGGCAGTGGAACTGGTGGCTGCCGACGTTGCTAATTATGAACTCTCTCCCGCATGTTCACGATTTAATTATGAAAACACAAAATTAAGTCATATGAATGCATGAGCGCGGTGGGTTTGCTTGTTAATGTCAACTATAAAATAAATCATGAGCCAAACAAGCAAAGAGCAGATTGAGTGCTCCAAGTATAATTGAGTGTAGACCTTCAAAAGACTTTTTCTTTTCAAATAGGATGGTTGTGAAAAGAAAAAACAAAAAATGGTGACAGAATGTGAGTGACAAAAAGAGTTGGGCATTATATATATATATATATATATATATATATATATATATATATATATATATATATATATATATATATATATATATATATATATATATATATATATATATATATATATATATATATATATATATATGTGTGTGTGTGTGTGTGTGTGTGTGTGTGTGTGTGTTTAGGTTCAGCTCATTCACAATAAGTATTTGAAGGGTTAGTGTGGGCAGTAGCCCACACCAGTCAGATAGTACCTCCACTACGATTCTGACCTCACAAAAGTATTTTGCATGATATATATATATATATACATATATATATATATATATATATATATATATTGAAATTTCCTCACAATAAGGAAAAAAATAATAAAGCAACTTGCTTTGCGTTTGTTATCTAATTATTTCAGCCGCATCCGCTTTATTTATTAACTTGGGCATCTAACATTTTTGTCCAAGCCCAACTGCTACTCAAGTTGGCACGAGTTAGTACGTGCTATAGTAGTTAAAACCTAGCTGGCTTCTCAAAATTATAAGAAAAAAAGAGGTAAAGCATTAACAATCATGGATTAAAAGGCACTAAAATCAACAGCTTTTTAATTGTTTATTGTTTTCTGCACAAGTTTTCTTCTGAACCATGGGCCAATGATACTTACTGCTTAAGGTTCGTTGGATCTTTTGCATTATTGGATTGAGGAGGCTGCAGCTGCGTGTCCCTAACTCGCATGTTGGCAAAAGACAGCAGTTAAAATTACTATGGTATTAACAGTTGAAGCGGACAAAAGTAAAGCACTTGATGTAAATCATGGATTATAACTATATGCTCTGATCAGAGCGGAGTTAAACGATACATTGTCAGTTTGATTCCAATGGGTGCTACTCTTACAAACTGCAAACAATGGCATGCATAATTAAATGTTATACCATAGAACCACCCATGTCTCGAAACAGCTCTCAACCTTAAGGTCGGGGAGAAGGGAGGCGGCTTCATGTATCGCATACTATCATATAATAGAATATGTAAGTTGCCATTGTCATTGCAAATTTTGTTACTGAGCAAAAGCAACTAGGAACCATTGTCAAGGCAAGTGAATGGATTAGTTTGGCTTTGTAAGAAGGATACATAGAATCAAACTCTTTGATATGTATTAGTTGCAGCAAATCAGTAAGTTTAAACTACTAGCTTTCCACTAACTATGGACATGATATCCCTTGTTTAAGCAAGTATGCAAGCTGGTGATTAGACAAATCTTTTGTCAGAAAGACTTCAGAACTGAACTTATTAAGCATTATCTCAGTCCAACTCATTCCTCAGACAGGTCAAGCAATTTATTAGTTTTTTGAAACAAGGGATTCACACCAACTGTGAACATGATATCCTTTGTTTAGGTAAGTATGAAAGCTGGTGATTAGACAGATTTTTTGTCAGATTATGCCAATAAGAAAGACTTCAGAACTGAACTTACTAAGCATTATTTCAGTCCAACTCATTCATCAGACAGGTCAAGCAACTTATTAGTTTTTTGAAACAAGGGCTTAACACCGACTGATTCAGCCCCTACAAGACCTTGCATAGGGTCATCAATAATGAACCTTATAAAGCATAGCTGCAATTTTTCTGATTCAGATCTGATTTTTTATTGGGCAGATCTATATGAGAAAGGACATGATAGTGTCAGTATACAGTGGCAAAACCAGAATTTTTTCATTAAGGGGCCAAAGTATAGTTACAAAATCTTAATCAGGACCCAAATATACATTTTCAAATTTTTTTATATAGACTAAATGATTTTTTTTTTTTAAATTACATGTACTTTTTTAATTGATGGCCTCTGCTGACCCCCTGTCTCTGGCTCTGTCAGTATGTGTTGAGGAATTATGTTGATGATATTGCAAATAAAGCCTGGAGAAACTTCAAGTCTCTAATGTAAAAAAACTACCATTTAAAATGGAGCCTGCCTTTGACAAAAAAAAAAAAAACCCTGCCATTAAAAATAGTTTTGATAAAAACATCGTTTTATTGGAGGTGTAATATAAAAACAACAATAGTTTGGTGAAAACATTCAGTTTTTGGGATGCATAATTGCCATACCCTATCTTGGTTTGCAATTCTGGACAATACTTTAGACCAGCGTTATAGATTTGTTTGCTTACCACTGTGTTGTATCGGCATCTTAAGATCCTTAAGATTTAAAAATCATAGATTTGAAGATCGAACCCTCCCCTTCGATCTTAAATCTGGTCGTTTTTCAATGCAAAGAAGTAAAATAAGCATCTCAGTGTAGATCTTAGATCTTGGTGTGATCATTAGTTTGATAAACAATAGATTTTACCATCAACCTTCTGTCATATCAGCAAAAACATGCCACGTTAGGTTCATGAATTTCAAATCCCAAGTAATCAAATGCTCCCTAAAAGATTTTAAACTAAGTTTACAAATAAAGAATATAAACCAGCCAATATGCTCTGGTTTTAAGAGCACTGCTGTCGATTCCCTCTCTGGCCCATGAAGAAGGTCTCTACTTGGCAATGGATTGATGCCATCCTTTCAACTTTGAGTCTTTAAGCCAACTAGACGTATGGCCCATCACCTATCTCTCACTTCCCTCCTACGCCGTTTGTCATTTAAGAGAATTTGTGGCAAAGAATTTCTAGTAAATTTATGAGGGTCACATTTAAATCACATGAACAAGGGGGCGTTTTGGGCACCACATGAATGGTAAAATTCCATTTCTTTTTTCCCAGTGTACAGCTGGGCCTAATAAATTGGAGAAAATGGATCAGAGAAATCCCCACAAGATTTATAAAAAGAAAAACTGACCAAATGCTAAAATACTAACCAGCAGTCAGAACTTAGCTCTCTCCTCATGGGCACATTTCTGTTCCTTTTTCCGCCTACCAAATGATCAGAATTCTTAAAGAGAGAATGTTTAAACAAATAAGATGAAAGATAAGCCATCTAACCAACCATTGAAGACTGAACTATAAATTTGTAAAAGAGAAACTCTTTTTCAACATGGTGCAGATGCCGAAGGAAAAAGACCCTTGATGGTAGCGCAGCACTAGCAGGGCTTGCAGCTGCAGCAGCAGAATCAGAGGCAGCAGAGGACTGGCACTCTCTGTCCTTTGCTTACTTTATAAAAAAGAAATACCACTAATTTGCCTCCATAAAATTGTAACGGAGATTCAACAATGCCACCAACAGCAAGAGTCTACTGCTTTGATCTTCTTCTCCTCCCTTTCTTATCGCTGCTCCTGTTATCTTTGGTGGGCAATGTACATTCTGCTGTGACATACGACCGCAAGGCAATCATCATCAATGGCCAGAGGAGAATTCTCATCTCTGGTTCCATTCACTACCCCAGAAGTACTCCTGAGGTGCTCTTTTTTTGGCTTTCTTGATGTTGTTCCTTTCGTGGGTTTCTCCTTTCCTGTTGGACTTTCGACATCTTGATCGGTTTCTCGCAGATGTGGGCAGATCTCATTCAGAAGGCCAAAGATGGAGGGGTGGACGTCATACAGACCTATGTGTTTTGGAACGGTCATGAGCCATCTCCTGGAAATGTATCTGGATTCTGTTGTTTTATCACTTCCGTTTTTCTCCCCTTTCTTGGTTTAGATCTTCTCTTGTCATTGTCAATTTAGTTCACGGTTTTGCTTTTTTAAGCCATGATCTAGTTCTCTGAGAGTGTCGATAGCTGCTTTAGAGCTTATCCTTACTGCCTGTTGTTGGGTACTTGCTCTTTGCAACCATTTCTGATTTTTTTTTTCTCGAGTTTTTACTCTTGTTTCCTTATTTTGTTATTCTTCTGATTTTATCTTGTTTTTACCTTTGCTTATTTTGGTTTCTTGCGACATGCTTTACGAAACTTGTTTGCTTTACTTTTCCTTCTCTTGGCTTTGCTTTTCGTTTTCTGTCGTGGAAAGGTTATTCTCTGCTTGAAAATATGAGGTCATTTTCTTGGTTTTCTTTCCACCTTCTGTGAATGTGAATTCTTTTCGATGCCTATGAGTTCTCTGGTTTCAGCCTTCTTTACATGGTTTATGTGGTTTCCGTCAGTGGTGTCTTAGATTTCATTTCTTATTGTTGGTTTGCTTTTCTTATTTATTTTGTAAGGTTGTTGGCGATGTCCATCTGGATTATTTGATCATCCGAGCATTTTCCTTTTCAGTATAACTTTGAGGGGAGGTACGATCTTGTGCGGTTTATTAAGACGGTGCAACAAGCTGGCCTTTACGTTCATCTGCGGATTGGACCTTACGTCTGTGCAGAGTGGAATTTCGGGTACTGTTGCTTGGTTATAATCTGTTGTTTTGAATCTTTTCTGTTGCTCTAGTTAATATGATTTTGATTTCTTTTGCCAGGGGGTTTCCTGTTTGGCTGAAGTATGTGCCTGGTATTAGTTTCAGAACAGATAATGGACCATTCAAGGTTTCTCTTCCATTAGCCACCTGTCGTTGAATTTTGGTGCTCCTTTTGCTCATTTATTTATAAGCCATCAAAGAATGCATAATATTAATATGAAACACTGCTATTCTTCATCTATTGATCTAGCTTCAGATTTTTATTCATTATGATCTTTTCTGGACGATAGAATGCGATGCAGACCTTCACCGAGAAAATTGTGTCAATGATGAAAAGTGAAAACCTGTATGAATCACAGGGAGGGCCAATCATACTGTCTCAGGTACTACCATTTGAGTTCCTCATCGTTCGTCAATTGTGTTTAAACATTTGCTATGATGGTTTTTTATGTTGCATTCATCAACTACAAAAACCTTTTGCATATTGTATGGCTTAGTCGTTGGTTTACTTGCAGAAAATTTTGAAAAACAATAATTCTGTTTCTGCAGATTGAGAATGAGTACGGACCAGAGGGTAAGGCACTGGGTTCTCCGGGCTACAAATATATGACTTGGGCTGCAAACATGGCAGTGGAATTGGGAACAGGTGTTCCATGGGTGATGTGTAAAGAAGATGATGCCCCTGACCCAGTGGTAAAGCAACAAATCTTCCTTCATGGTTCAATTATTATTTGTTGGACATAATTTCAAGTCTTTCTCTCGCTTTCTCTCTCCCTTCGACCACAGACAATGGATTTGTGTGCATTCCTCCCTTCTTGGAGTGCTTCTTTCTGTAGTCATACCATCTTGGAAATCTTGTGATTCTATTATGAGATAATGAGGAAACAACATTATAAGCTAAAATATCGCAAGATATTGAAGAAACTGGAAATTGAAATGTTTCACAGTAATATCCTGATATTAGCATGAAAATTTTGTTTCCTTGAGTAATAAATAGCATGTTCCTCCTTTTCCTAATTTTTGTTTTCTTGTACTCTTTTAGTTGCTGATCATAAGTCCAATGCCATCGTAAAATTTTCCTTACTGAGACTTGGCTGAGACTAATATTTGTGAACATGGTCCTTGTTGTGGATACAAGTTGGTCGCTTCTAGCTTTGTGCTTGCAATGTTGAAGTTTTATTTTGAAAATGTATGTAGTTTATAAGATTCTGAGCATAGCCTCATGTCTAATTTTACAACAGATCAACACCTGCAATGGATTCTATTGCGACTACTTTTCTCCAGACAAACCTTACAAGCCTACAATGTGGACAGAGGCTTGGAGCGGCTGGTAAACCTTATCTCTCTGCATGTATTGTGAAGCCTAATTTTCCAGATACAGACAAATCGATAGCTTATGAAATGGATGTTCTAAACTTGTTAGAATGGAACTTTTGTACATTAACAGCCAGAAAATAAATCTCTTCGCTGGACATGTAGCTTTGTTCATGAATATATCTTCTTCAAATATCGTGGTTGCAAAAGAAAGTAAGCGTCTTTTCTGCTTTTCTAAGTATAGGTTTACAGAGTTTGGTGGTACACATCGTGAAAGGCCAGTAGAGGATCTTGCATTTGCAGTTGCACGCTTTATTCAGAAAGGTGGCTCTTTTGTTGACTATTACATGGTAAGGTTTCTGGAATATCTTTTCTGATGCTTGTTGATCAAATGCGGCAGATCTCAAGTTTAATATTTCTTTTATATTGGAAAAATGGCTTCTGATAACCGCAGTATCATGGAGGAACCAATTTTGGGAGAACTGCTGGAGGGCCTTTCATCACGACGAGCTATGATTATGATGCCCCAATCGATGAATACGGTAAGATGCTCGCAGCTAAGCTGGCAATTTAGAAGGACTTGGAGTTTCGTTTGCATAATTTTAGGACGATCAGGTGGATGACCCTGAAGATTACTATTTATGGAATTGTTAATTTACTTATATAAAGAATTACAAAGAGGTGCCTAACATGAGAGCACATAACAAATCACTGGTCAAGTTTTAAAAGTTAACAAATAGGTGCTTAACTTTTGAGAGACATTCTTAAGAGCTGCTTGCTGATAGATAATATTAATTGCCAAATTGTTAATATAAAATAACAAAAATACCCCTCATAAGAAACCACTCATCCCTTGGTAATGAAAGATATTTTCCCTTCGAAAAGAGTACTTTCGTCATTTATTAACATTTTCTGTTGGTAGACTGCTCCTTGAGAATTTCTTTCGAAAGTTAAGCACCCATTTGTTAACTTTCAAAAGTTGAGTGGTGATTTACTATTTGCCCAAACATCAAGTGCCTTTCTGTACATTTTTCTTATACTAGCCATTTGAAAAAAGAACTTCCGAACTGTCAGAAACATGCTAATATTCTAAAGGTGAGTTCTGAATGCTATATGATTCCATCACTTGCTTGATATACTCCATTCAGTTCCAACTGAAATATTTTCTGTTATCCGTTCTGATTTGAGTTTTGCAGCACTTCTCTGTAGCATTTTTCAGCTTAGCTTCTAACTTGCTTGACTCTGGCAGGCTTGATCAGGCAACCAAAATGGGGCCATCTCAAGGAGTTGCACAAAGCAATTAAACTATCTGAGCCTGCTCTAGTTTCAGCTGATCCAGTTGTATCTTCATTAGGAAATTTCCAGCAGGTCCTACATTTCCTCAGCTTCCAAGGCCTCCCTCCGTTCTGAAAGATTTTGTGGCCTTAATATTGAACTATTTCAAGGAGCTAAATGGGCTTTCTTTGCTATGTAGGCTTATGTCTTCTCTTCAGAATCAGGGGGATGTGCGGCATTCCTGACGAATACAGATTCGAAAAGATCTGCAACTGTATTTTTCAACAATATGCACTATAACCTGCCTCCTTGGTCAACCAGTATCCTTCCTGATTGTAAAAATGAAGTGTTTAACACAGCCAAAGTAAGTGAATGATGAGTATGAGTATCATTTTTTTCCCTTTTGCAATTTTGTATACTTTCAGCACGCAACGCATAACCTGATTCCTGCATTGAAAGCATGAAAAGCTTCTAGCCTTCTGCTAAACATGAGTTACTCATTTTCGATGGATGTGAAATGGCAGATAGGAGTTCAAACGTCAAAAATGCAAATGTCATCAGGTGGTAGCGAGTCATTTAGTTGGGAGACATATGATGAAGATCTCAACTCCCTGGAAGAGGATTCCGTGATAGCAGTTGGACTACTGGAGCAGATAAATGTTACCAGGGATACCACTGATTATCTGTGGTACAAGACAAGGTAGAAATATCACTAAAATATTAGTATCCTTCTGCTTTCTCTCCCTCTTCTATAAACTTATTAGGTACTTAACCTGTTCACCTTTTCCAGTGTCTTCATTGATCATTCTGAAGCTTTTCTGACGAATGGACAACTTCCGACTCTTTCTGTACAGTCAGCAGGGCATGCTTTGCATGTTTTTATCAATGGGCAGCTCCAAGGTAGGTGCCAGGATTTTTTTTTTCTTTCCTTTTTTTTTTAATGCCACTTGGTTCCTCTAAACAGTCAGCTTTCATCTGTGTTTTCAGGAACTGCATATGGAAGTAGGGAAAATCGTCAATTCACTTTTACTGACAAAGTCAATCTGCAGGCAGGTCAAAATAGTATTGCTCTCCTAAGTATAGCTGTTGGTTTGCCGGTTAGTTCTGTTCCATGTACTCTTTCCTTTCTTAGTTTACCAGTTTACCTACTGTCTTTTGATAATGTCACTTATTGGACTGGCTTTCTGACAAAGGTTGGTTGTTTGTAACTCTTTGTATCATGTAATAAGAATGTTGGCGTGCATTATGAGACATGGAATACTGGTGTGCTTGGTCCAGTTGTTCTTAAAGGCCTTAATAAAGGTGACTGGGATCTGACCTGGCAGAAATGGTCATACCAGGTAAATTTTGCTTCTATTTTGGATTCAAATGAATTAAGCAAGTAAATGATCTTGTATGAATTTGCATTGAAGTTATTGGCAGGTCTACCAGATGCAAAAAACAGTGATTTTTTTTTTTAATTTGAAGAATTTATTTTTCCTCCCAATAGTACCATCAATTTCCAGAACCTCAAAATCTTGTTCTCTTGCATCTCCAGTTTGTGTTTTCTTTGTTTAGATAATCAATTTGAGATAATTAATGGTGATGATTTTCCCTTTAATTCAGGTTGGTATGAAGGGAGAATCTTTGAATCTGCATTCTCTGGAAGGAATTTCTTCGGTGGACTGGGCACAAGGGTCATTAGTTGCTAGGAAAGGCCAACCACTAACTTGGTATAAGGTGAGGATTTTGGGTGACTGGAACTGGATTTGTTTTCTTTGAGTGTTGTTAATTTTTCTGTTCCGGAGGCACTTTCAGGCATATTTCAATGCTCCTGCTGGTGAGGATCCATTGGCTCTAGATATGGGCAGCATGGCTAAGGGTCAAGTATGGCTAAATGGACAAAGCATTGGAAGATACTGGCCGGCATATCTTGCAAGTGGCAGCTGCGGACAGTGCAGCTACAGTGGCACATACAGACAGCAAAAGTGCCAGAGTGGTTGTGGATTGCCAACTCAACGCTGGTGAGCACAATCTAGTTGAGCTCATGATTTGCCTTGCTGATACAGCTTTGAAGTGGTCTTTTTGCATTTCTTGTGTTCTTTTGCTATAATTGAAATAGAGAGCATGCTTATGATGTCATACATTTTTGTCATGATCCTGTTGAAGTTCTTGGGTCTTCCATGCAGTAACACTTGCTTATCATGAGATGTAACACATAAAATGGGCTTAATTGAAAATTCTGCTTCTTACTGTAGCAACACTTTTTAGAAAAATGAGCAGGACAGCATATTTACAGTAATTTGTAGGTTTAGAATAGGACTCATGGCCTTATGATAAGAAACGTTTCTGGAAATTCATGCTTGAAATTAGATCAGATCGGAATTCATTTTTCAGTTTGTTTAGCTTGTACTATCTTGTCCATGTTGGGCACCCTTATTGCTTTTCCGTACTTGACTTTGAGGAAAAAGAAAATAAATTATACGTATAAATTCACTTGCAGCTGTTAAATTTCTCCACTTCAGTTTTCTTCTTGCTTTTCTTATATGTTCTATAGTAGTCTTTATTCTTTATTTTTTTTTCATTTAATTACTTCAGGCATTGATCTGGGGCTTGAGCCTAAATCCTAATTGAGGTTATCTCATATCTTGCGGATGAATTAATAATGATGAGAATAACAAGGATAACGAAAAACAATAATAATGCCATAAAGTTATGAGTTCATGGCTGCTTGCCCTATGAAATGAAACACTTTGTTCTCCATTTTCACGATTGAAAATTTTTATTGTTTCTTGTCCAGATAAAAATGCTTACGCTTTTTGCCAACTTGATATACAGTAATAACATGCCAATAACTACATCGATCAAGTGCGAGATCATTTAGTGCTTTGGACTTCAGTTATGCAACTACCTATCCCTGTTACAATTTGGAAACTGCAAACTTATGAGTGCAATATTCAGGTATCATGTGCCGCGTTCGTGGTTACGCCCGACTGGAAATCTTCTGGTAGTATTTGAGGAGATTGGAGGTGATGCATCTGGAATATCACTTGCCACAAGATCAGTAGGAAGCATCTGTGCTGATGTCTCAGAGCATCATCCCAACATAAAGAACTGGAACATTGAGAGCAATGACGACTCAGACACGCTGCAGAAGCCTAAAATACATCTGCACTGCACAGAAGGACAATCAATCACATCCATAAAATTTGCAAGCTTTGGAACACCAACCGGTGCATGCGGTAGCTTCATGCAGGGAGCTTGCCATGCTGCAATGTCCCACTCAATTATTCAACAGGTGATATGCTGCTTGCTATTGAAAATTTAATGCTCTTGTAGTCTTTAAAATATTTTCTAGTCATAAACGCTGCTTTAACAGAAGATCTGAAAACCAAAACCATCAGCTTAGGACTAGGATTAGGGTGCCAACCAAGTATGCCATTTGGGTGACTTTTCCAATACCCACAAAACCATCAGCTTAGGACTAGGATTAGGGTGCCAACCAAGTATGCCATTTGGGTGACTTTTCCAATACCCATTCTAGGGCTCCTTTGAGTGTGTTACAGCATTTGATTTATTATATCAAGCCGCTGACCACAGGGGATCTTGATGTCTCTCAGTTTAGCTATTCTGAAGACTTTGTTGTTGTTTCCTAGTCTAGAAATTCTTAAAAACTGTATGTTCTCGAAATTTCCTTCTTAGTTTCCATGTATTTGTGTTAGGACATTTCTTTCTCGTCAGTGTATTTTGATTGTACATGTTAAAATGTTTCCGGTGGTCACAGGTAACTTCTTGGAAACTCCAGCACTGTTTTCTGAAGCATAGCGCATTTTCTGAAACCTTATGGAAAGTTTTTCTTGTTTTGAGAGAAAAAAGATTCATTACAATTTACTATTAAGGAAAACATTTTATTGCAAAAGATTGGGTATATAAAGAATATTTTCCGGCAAAAAGCATCAAAAGAGAATGGAATAAACAGCGGCCTTATCTGCTTTTCAACATAATTTGATTACCCATTCTATTTATGGTCTTTGAACCTGTTTCTTTACTTAATGCTTCATAATCATGCCTGAACGATTCTATGGAACACTTCTTGCTTTGTGATACATGAATGGCTATTGCACGTTCTTCTTACACCGGTTGCAATCTCCTTTGCTTGCAGAACTGCATTGGACAGCAAAAATGCTCGGTGGTCGTCTCTGCAAATGTCTTTGGTGGTGATCCATGTCCCCGTATCCTGAAAAAAGTAGCTGTCGAAGCCATATGTTCTTAGTACTAACAGAATTTGTCAAGGCATATATCAGATGGTTGCTGCATTGTACACTAGAAAATGGGAAGGCAATAAACGCAGTAGCATATAACCAAGAAGGCAAATTTGATGTAAATGTAGATTGTAAGTTGTCCTGTCATTTCATGTAAAATCTTATGAGGTGTATTACGCCTCCTCAGTTGCATTGGATGTCAGGTTTCAGCCCCTTGTCACATCCCATTCTCTCTCTCTCTCTCTCTCTCTCCCCCCCCCCTCTCCCCATGTGTGTGCGTGGTGGAACTGTGATCTTTTAAACAATTAGTTGCCAAGTGCATCCTGATTGAACTTAACAAATGCGTTTACATGTTAGATCACATTTATTTAGCAACAAAGCTCGAAATTGTCCAACAGTTGAGTCATTGAAATCTTTATGGTTAAGCTGTCCAAAAGATATAGGAAAAAGGTTATGCAAGTTTTATTCATCACGCTCTACTGTGATTTCCCCCCTTTCCAGGGTTCATGTGATGGAAACATTTTGGCGATCTGCCGGCAGTTCAAATTTATGATTGCCTGGAAATCTCATTCCAGACAGTCACACATTTTCATAAAATTGTTCTCTGAAAAGAACTATACACAATCTAGTAATCAGATGGCCTGCATGTTGTCTGCATGTTTTATATGACATTATTCCCCTCTTATGGCAAAGGATCACAGGATGAATTCTGAAATACTGTTCCTCCACTTTTTCCTCCCTTGGAGATCAAACTTCCTCACTGTGTTGGAAAATCACAAAGAATAAAGAAGAACAATATTTAACATGGTTCAGCCTTTAGGCTTACATCCACTATTAATTTCTCTTGACATTTTAAGAGGTGCAGGTTCTACTATTTATTAGGTGAGACTACATTTGGATAGATATTCTTGCATAGAAGTTGATTTTCAGCATTGGATTTGGCAAGAATATATCTTCTTTCTTTATCATGCACATCACCATATTTGCTAAGTATATATCATGAGAGATCTTATCGTTATCTCTTACCTTAACACGCCCCACAAGCAAACCTCCATTGGAAGGAGATTAAGCTTGTCTCAAAGTAAAGCGAACCGAGGTCTTGGTAGTGCCTTAGTTAAAATGTCTACAAGCTGTTCATTAGAGGGGATAAACTGGTTTTGAGTTTCTTTCTGGCGACTTTCTCCTGGATGAAGTGAAAATCAACTTCTATATGCTTTTTTCAGGCTTGAAATATAGGATTTGCAGCAAGATAAGTTACTCCCAAGTTATCGCACCATATTTTCGAGGTGAAGGAAATAGAAGTGTGTAGCTCTTGAAGGACTTAGTGCAACCAACTAATTTCAGCATACCTCCGCCAACCAACTTTATATTCAGCCTCCGTACTAGACTTAGCCATAGTCTATGTTGTTTGAGCTTGTATAAAGCCTTCTTTAGTTTACATACATAATGTGGTACATGGTGATCTTGAAATCCTAAAGGTTGCATCATATACATCTCCCCTTAAAGAGCTCCATGAAGAAAGGTATTATTAATGTCTAACTGTTGAACCGTACCTCCTTGACTCACAACAATAAATATCGCTAGACGAATGATAGTGGACTTGACAACAGGACTATATGTCGCAAAATAGTCCACCCCTTTCTACTAGCTATAACCCTTAGCGATCAGTCTAGCCTTGTGCCGAGCAATATGCATTATGCATTAAGTATGAGTTTATACATCTATTTGCAGTCAATGATATTCTTACCGGTTTGTGGTGGAACTAACTCCCAAGTTTGATTTTGTTGAAGTAAGGACATCTGCTTATGCATGGCATTCATCTATTTGGCATTGTTTTGAGCTTGCTGAAAGGTGTTTGGTTCCTCGTCATGTAGAATAAGGTGATACAAAAGAGAAAGGAACCTTGGAACAACTTGTCCCAACTTGCGACCTAGTCACCATGTGGTGATTATGCCGAGGAACTTGACTAGTTATTTCTTTTCCATAGGATGCCTCACGAGATTCTTGTTGAGTGGGAACTTGAGCATCTTCCTTGCTAGATTGGGTGGATGTGAGTTGAAAGCCGTAGAAAATAAGTCAATAGATTTGGAAGCTGAATAATTTCATGGTGCGGCCTACTTATTTGGGGTGACTTTTCTTCTTGAATTTAATGATATTTGCAGCACTAATATTTTTCTTCGGAAATAAAACTTATCTTCATCAAATATTACATAGCAAGAAATAATGATCTTTCTACTAATTGGATCATATAAAAGTAGCCTTTGTAGCACTCACCATAGTCAATAAAAATGCACACCTTGAATTTAGGAGCAAGCATAGATGATCTGTAAGGCTCTAATGCAGTATAACATGCACATCCAAACACTCGAAGATCTTACAAATCTAGTTTAGATTTTAATACCATTTCATATGACGACTTCATTCCAAGATGCAAAGAAGGAACACGATTAATATCATATACTGCTGCTTATCAATTGATAAAAGAGAAGCATGAGACATCATGGTGAGACCAATCTCAACAATATGTCAGCGCTTACACTCTAAGAGATGTGTTGGCAAGACACTATCCTTTTAATTCCATGACCATTAAGACACTGGGAGAATTCATTACTCATGAACTCGTTCCAACCATCATTCTAAATTTTTTTATTCTACTACCAATTTGATTTTCAATTATATTTTCAAACTTTTTAAAGCATTGGAAGGTGGCCGACTTCTTGGTGAGGGGAAAAATTCATGAAAACTCATCAACAAGCAACAAATAATACCGATACCCCTCCCTAGAGACTTGAGAAGCAGACCCCACAGATCCACATGCACAATTTCAAGAGGAACTCTAGCAACTTTATTTGAACTTTCAAAAAGTAAGCAATGCAAAAGATGAGCATACTGAGAATGTTTAAACAGAGAAAAAATCTGATTCAAAAAATTCAAAATTCTAGAGGTAGGCGCCCAAGGCGACAATACCAAATCGAGGCAGTGCATCAGCTATCAAGTGACTGCAAAATTTTAGATTGAAAAAGGCATCTAATGGGTAGTGGTTACTAGTAACTTGAGCATAGATCTGAGTAGGGTTGCAAATGGATATGTATGGTTCAGCTAAATACACAGAGTTCAAATTGAATTCCACATAGCAAAAAAAAATTGCATGACCTCACCCTGAATCCAGACAATTTGCAACCTCAAATGCTGTGGGACTGATTGCAAAAATCAATGAGAACCATTTGAACAAGTTTCAAGTGAGCAGGAGGCTAATCCCACCGCCTGAGTGAATATTTAGAAATTATGATAAGAGACAAGATCTTGAAAAGACATTAAAGGTAAGGCAACACCACTTTTTCTGGTTGTAAAACCTTTTACTCACCTAAAATGAAAACATAACTTGCCAATCAAACAAAAAAAAAATGATAAACTAGCATATTATTCTCATGTTCCAACGGGCTTGCAGGGGCCGGTCCCTCCTCAAGAAAACAATTAATAAATTTTTACGTAAATTTTAAAAAATATTATTGTGGTATTTTGACCACTGTTAAAATTTAAAAAATTTAATTTGACTCCCTTTTTAGGTCGGCCTCTGCCTCTCATATCAAAAGTTTTAACATGGTTGAGTAAAAGGAATTGACAAAAGCACATCGCAAGTTTCAGCCGAGGGAGCATGAGAGGCGATGCTTCTACGGCGGCTGGCGTCATATCCTGGCGCCGGAACAATGGTCCAACGGTTTTTCCTGCGACCCATGTCCAAGAGCGTTCGGCCTTCTCTGGTTCGAGGAAGATCTCGTAGGGGTGCAAGAGATGAGGAAGACAGAGGAGGGGAAGGGCGCGTCCATTTGCACAAGAGCAGAGGACAGCACCTGCTTACAAACCCACGTGTCCTCGACGCCATTGTAACGAAATCCGGCGTCGGTCCCTCGGACACCGTTCTGGAGATTGGGCCCGGTACCGGGAACCTGACGCTCAAGCTCCTCGAGAAGGCCGGGCACGTCGTTGCCGTCGAGATCGACAAGAGGTTGGTTGAGATCCTCCACAGTCGTGTTGTGGAATCCGGCCTAGAGGACCGGATTACGGTAAGACGATTTCCTCGTGCGCCTTCACAGTTGTTTTTAGTACTTCCGTGTGCGCGGATAGTGTTCGACAAAATGCTGCAGAGAACAGTTGTTGAATATTTGCACGTTGGTTTGATGCTTCCTTTAGCTAATATATTTCTTGCAAATTATTCTACTTCATATCCTACATGCCATGCAACCTCTAGGAGAGCCTAGACGACTCCCCAACAAACGTTTTCTTTTCTTTTTCTCTTTTTCCAATTTGTTGCTTCGTATAAGCCCAACCAAAGGATGGGAAAAGAAAAGGACAAAACAGGAAGTGAACAATTTTACTTGCCAGCTTAGATTTTGATTTGTCATTCATTACTTTTAAGTTTTAACTTGTGATTTCTTTGTGGATGACTTGTCTTTGAAATTTATGGAACATAAAAACTAGGTCTGCTTGGGTCATTTGAGAAGATGCATGTGTGTGCCAATTACTTTCCATTTTGCTGAAGAATATCTCTTGTATCCTTGAAAGAGATCTCATCTGTGCTCCCTTGTTCTTCCATTTTTTTCCCATTCTCGTGTTGGTAACCTAGCTGTCGGTCGACGCTTAATTTAAACTACCACTACTGCTTTTTTCAGGTAATATGTGGGGATGCGTTGAAGACTCAGTTTCCACATTTTGATCTCTGTGTTGCCAACATTCCCTATGGTATTTCTTCACCTTTAATTTTGAAAATGCTCTTTGGCACGCACAACTTCCGGAGTGCCACCCTTCTTCTGCAGAAGGAATTCGCAAAGCGCCTGCTTGCAAATCCAGGTGACCCAGAGTTTAATCGCTTGGCAGTCAATGTCAAGCTGGTGTCTGATGTTCAATTCTTGATGGATGTTAGCAAGAAGGACTTTGTTCCGTGCCCAAAAGTTGACTCTTCACTTGTGAGAATCCAACCAAAACCAGAGATTCCGCTGGTGGACTTGGAAGAGTGGGGGGCATTCGTTCGTACATGTTTCAGCAAAAAGAATAAGACCCTTGGAGCAATATTCAAACAGAAGAAGAAGGTGATTGAACTGATGATCCGATCAAAAAGGGTGGTCATTACAGGGAGACACAGGGGACTGTGTGTAGAGGATAGAGGTGTTGCTGACGATGATAACATTGATCCTGACATGAGTGACGATGAAGAATTGGCGGAAGAAGATGGTTCTGATACTACCAGCAATAAAGAATCAGCATTGTTCAAAGACAAGATTGTAAGTTTATTGAATGACAGAGGATACACGGAGAGAAGACCTTCAAAGCTCTCCAATGAGCAGCTGCTCTCTTTGCTTTCCGCGTTCAATGAAGCTGGAGTTTATTTCTGTGGTTAGTAATTAGTCTTTCGTTGAAGCATTCGATCTTTTTGAGGATATGGAATTGCAGTAAAGGGATCTAGTGCAATAAATGGATTGTTGAAGATGCATTTAACGCAAAAATATTACGTCTGGATCCAACCTTGGAGATTTGGCGGTCTAAAAGGAAAAAAGTTGTGAAAAAGGCGAGGATGGTAGTATATGATGATATGAGATGAACCATGGAGTTGCTTATGAACGATCAGGATTTCTCACCCCTCTATTACATGAATGATGAACTCAACCGAAGCTTAACAAGGTACCTGTGCTCACCAGCTTGCTGTGATCAAGTGGCCTCTGGTCTCCCTGTTTACGTAAATCTCACCTAAAATTTGGATGCATGCAAGAAGCCATATGTCAGAATTGTCTCTCTCTTTCTATGTGCATCTGCTCCTAAACAAGTAAACTGGTTGGATCTGGCGGTAATATATCTACTGCACCATAGGACTAAGGAAATGTGAAGTCGCATAGACTTGAATGAAGAGGCTGTACTACTCAATTTGAAGTCTCGAACCAGATTTCGACTGGATTGGATTGGAGGGTCTTAGACCGAACCACGATCGAGGCGTTTCCGAGATTCAGTCTCCTTAACCAAATTCTACTAGACAGGCTCCGATTCAGGTTGTATTCAGGCATGTCTGATCCCTCCCCTCCCTGCAGGCGACCTCAAATGAATCAACTTAACGAGCCTGGAACTCCGTTGAGTCAAGTTCCAGGAATCGTGATGGTTGATCTTGTTGAACATGCTCCATTGCGCATCGGGGTAAACTGAATCGCCATCAACTAACTTTGACATTTCTATTGATGTAATAGGGAATTTATACAATCTTAATGAACAATCAAGTAGGTTTATCATTTTGGTTCTCCATGCTGGCCAAGCACAGCTTAATTTAGTTTTGATCTGCTTAACACCAACTTCTAAAAGTAGAAAATCTGCGCCAGATTTTAATGCTTTAAATCTTTGGTCACTATGCTAATGGTTATATTTTCAAACAGATATTTTGCAGCATAGACTAGTAGATATCATTTCTCTCCCGAAACAGTTAAGCAACGACACTATCATATTCCTTTTTCAGCACACCCAAGAACTTTATCATATTCTTTTTTCAGTAAAGAAAACTGCTTATGTAACATGAAGGCATGATTGGTAAATTTACAAGTCGACGAGGCTCTGGTCGACCGAGGAGAGGTTAAGAATGGGCTTCACGATGACTGGCAGCCCTCGCTTCATTCTGACAGTAGGAAAGTTGATTATCTCATCGTCTTCTGCAACCCAACTGCACCAAAGCAACCAACATGGTGATAATGCATCCACGTATCAAAACCTTTTCCCACACAAGTAGTGTTCTTAACATGCAAGCAGAAATCGAATCCCCAAGATATCTGCTGTCCTGGATAACAATAACTCCACGCCAAAGCAAGAGGGGTTACCTAAGACCTCAATATTAGTTTCCTTTTCAAACAATTCATGAAAACTTGAAAAGTTAGGCAGGTTTGGTTTGTTAAAAAAAACTATACACATCAATTATGCACATGAAGAGCTACACGGTCCAGTCAAAATGTTTAGCTTAATGTTGATGCTTAAAAAACACAGTATCTCAAGAAACTCATTTTACTCTTGCACACTTGAGATTCTCATTTTGCTGAAATAATTTGATCTGAAAACAGGAGGAAAATGTTTGATCATAAATCCAGGGATCTCAAATTCAGAGGATCAGGCAACCAAACACCTCCATCTCCTAGGAAAATGATGAATATGTGAATGGCTTCCTTCGGCATAGTAAAAGGAGCACAATGACAACAAAGTTTCAAGGTTGAGAGATGCTCGAGGATCTTCAACTTGACACAAATTGCATGTCATCAACGGAAAAAAGTACAAAGAAAAACAAACAACTCTTGGATGGTCCATGGTAAATCAGGATGCTGCCAGAACAATTCTGAAAACGGTGCTCCCATGCTTGATCTTTCAGCAGGAGGCAAAAACTAACAGTGTGTTTTTTTTTTGTCATATAAATTACCTGAAGCTTGTAGTGAAGTGATGAAGGAAGATGGAGGTTTCAAGCCTAGACAGGTCGAGACCAGGGCAGAGCCTATGCCCCCCACCAAAAGGAGTAAAGTGGATGCACCCACTACTTTCTCTTCTCTGCATTGATCGACATGAATAAAAATATATAAGATCATAATCATCTGCTGCCCTAAGAAAGATGGACTCTCTCTCTCTCTCTCTCTCTGGTTGGTTTTATGACATACTTGCCACCTCCATGGATCAAACCGATAAGGGCTGTCGTAGCTTTCTTCATCCAAATGAACACTTCTAAAAGAGGCCAATACACGCCATCCCTTTGGGATCAGGTAACCTAAAAAATCAACTCAATGTTAAAACAAGACAAGTAACAGATGATCGGTAAAACACAATAGTTACAAGAAACAGCACATTTGGATGACACCCTAAAATTGTATTTTGCCTTGAAACAAGGTGCATTTGAGTGACTGTCAAAACTTGGTCTGTGAAAAACTCAATTTTGATAAAATCGTGTTTTTAAAGGGAGCAAATAAAACGATTTTTTTCTTGGGGTGTCATTCAAATGCTACACTAAAATTTATTCCACAAAGTTGTCAACCTTTGATTTCCACATCATTCAAAGCCTTCCTCATAACTCCATTTATGATGTTCCCCATCCTCAACGTTTCACTAATCACCTGCCAAACATAATATATGTTTTTTTTTTTCACGCAAATTCCACAATCAAAAAATCATATAATTAAAAAAGAAAAGAAAAGAAAAGGAGATCGCCAAACACACAGTTCACCTCAATTTTACAATGGATCGAATAGATTGGGCTTCAGATGTATCTGGAGACATTAATGGAACCAAGTATCCTCTGAATCTGCCCTAAAAAGTGAGGCAGATTCATGAAACAAAGTGTCCAATGAATCCAACCAATTTGTGGGTTAGATGCGGCTAGTAACATAATGTTATTGTTTCATGCATCTGCCCTAGAAAGTGGTAGGAAAGATTCATGGAACAAAATGTCCAACCAATTTGTGGGTTAGATGCCGACGGTAACATAATGTTATTGTTCCCAAACACAGCCATTAAAGCTCTACAGATCGTTCCAACTCTGACCAATCTACAAAACTGAATTAGGTTGGCATAATATTTCAAGAAAAAGGTGAGGGGACACATTTTTCTTGGAGTATTTTGTCTCACTTCCCAGGAGGGGACATCTTAATTTCCTATGGAAGACACACTTCCATAACAACAATATCACGATAACCCAAAGAAACTGCACCTTGGTGGTTATATGTACTTACATTCTGAGTGAAAGGTAGAGACAAGTAATCGTTCCAGCTCAACGCTTCACCCCTTTCAGATTTCTCCTTCTTCATCTCCATGTTTTCTTCCTGCACATAACGGGAAAAAGTTTCTCAAAAATAAGAATGGAGTCGGGAAACAACGGCTACCATTCTCCTCCTAGAGGCAATAATTTTCATGGCCCAACGATCTCGTGCAGCACAAGTGATTGGATGGCTTGAGTCTTTCATATCCAGATACAAACATGAGAAAGATATGATAAAATCACATTTATTAAGCGCATAGAAAAGAGAGAAACCTGAAACTCTATTAAAGCTGTGTTTGATATCTTCATATCTTAGACCCAAGGATACATTAAAAAGAGTGTTTTGAGAGGAATTAAATATGCTACATGTTAAACGGTAGGAAGGGGGAAGCTCCAATCTTAAATCCATGAATTTGATATCTTAAAGATCTCATATCACCGTGGACCTCATCCGCGGTGAAACAAACACAACGAAGAAGAGAGTGGAATCTCTTTCTCTCTCTTCTCTCTCTCCATCCATATATATATATATATATATGGATGCAGAGAGAGAGAGAGAGATGGAGATTAGACCACCCCCCTCTATCACTCAAACACTAACTTCAGAGTCCTTGCACATTTAGCACCTCGTGCATTTAATGAGATGTAAACTCATGAGTGAAGCTTGTTCTAGAAATTTGTTGTCACGGTTCTCATTATTAGGATTAATAGGCAAATGAATCTATCTTTTATTATTGAATCTTCATTATCGGTGGCACGATGAGTGTTGAATGTGAAAAGAGAGAAAGAATTTCATGGGTTGTTCGGATTGGTGTCTATTTTAATGAGATCAGAGAGAGAGAGAGAGAGAGAGAGAGAGAGACTCGTAGTAGTTGCAGAGCAGAGGGGCAGTCGCTCAGGTACTTGATGGCCAGGGACATGAGAATGGGGACGGAATCTTCGCCGGGAATCATCATCTCGACTATGTTCTCTGACAAGAACTCCGGTGACAGCCTCTCCTCCCCTTCCTCTCCTCCTCCACCACCACCTGCACCGCCGGAATGGGAAGTCACCTCCTTCAGCAGCGCATCTATGGCATCCACTACTTCACCGCTTCCCTTCCCCATTTTCTCTTTGATAACCTTGTCGACCACCCCCACCATCCTCTTCTTGGCCTTCAACAAAGGAAAAAGAAGTACTCAGCTTATAAAATCATGCTCAAAATGACAACCAAATGTTAATTTTCCAACAGCTACATTGTATAAGTATGTTTCTTCATACTGTCATTTGATTATACATATAGTTGGGATCATGATGTTTCAACTTCTACTTGATTTTATAAGGATGAACATGTTTAGATACCAACATCTGATGGATCTAAATAATGGTTTTTCTCTTTACATGCTTGACTGGTAATCACAAAAGCAATTTCGTAAACTGATTGCACATACTTGGAGAGACTTGTGGAGAGTGGTGAAGGGTAGATTGAGGGGCAAACACATCAATCCAGCCGTGAACTCCTTGAAATCTTTCCTCAGTTCCTCCACTTCTTCCTTCCCTTCCACGCTCATCAACGCCTTCACCAACACCCTGAACGTTATCTGTAGCAAATCCCAACAATCAAGAGTGTTAGCCTACCGATGCAAATGGATCCGTAATCTGATTTGAAATCCATTCCACTGAATCTGGTAAAGGGATCTGGATCCTATCAGTGGTCGAATTCGGATGGGCATTCAGTTTCACAACCAAATTCAAATCTGAAATCCGATAACACACTGGAGTCAGATCCCATGTTAGCCGGATCCAAATTTGATTATGAAAAAATAGGGTTCCAATTCATGTTATAATTGAACTCGAGCCAGAATTTAAACCTGAATCTAAACCATTTGCATGTCTAATATTAGCATTAACAGCTGGACTTAGATATGGACCGAAACAAGGAAACAAACAGGGTTAGGTTCATTATAACAGCATTGTGACTTAAATCCAGATAGGTGAATCCGATCCGATAATCAATCAAAGACTAAGTCCTGCAGGTGAAATACCCTTTTTATTTCTTCCAGTCCAACAATAGACTCTATAATATAAATGATAAATGAACATATGGAGTCGGTTAATGAAAGCTAGCGTTCCCGGATCCGGATTGAGATGGGCCCACGTTGACCCGATTCACTAGCTGTGAGGCGCGTTCGATTGAAACAGGTAATTTGGATTTGGGCCCGAGACTTGGAGCTTGCACCGATTGGATCAGCAGCAGAGGAACCGTACCCGACAGAAAACCCACTTTGGGAAGACCACGTGCTGGATCTGGATCAAAAGGCGACGAGAATCTGAGACATTGGGCAAGTGGACCCAGTTGACCGAACCACCAGCAGCGAGTTCAGAATACAGATAGATCACCTCAGTTAAGTACCAGACCCACCACCATTAGCTAGATGAGTTCACTAATTCATTTAATAATTCCAGTATAAGATATAAGTAGAGGCACAATATTTTAAATATATTATATAAAAACAATAGAAATATAAAAAATATGTAAAATTCTACAAAAAATATAAAATATACAAACATCAAAACTGCCAGCGTTACATAGCTATAAATTTGGTCCTAAAAAATATGTATTCATTCAATTATCAAATCAGTTTCAAAAAATTTTATTACAAAAAATTGGGACATAATGACATTATATTCATTTTTCACTCATTGATATGGTCGGCGAAATTAAATTTTATGTTCCACCATGTCGAATAGAAAATAAATGGCGAAATGTTTTTGAAAAAACAAAGAAGCTTGAGGCCTGTATCTGGGACCGCACCCAAAAGAGGGCCCCGAGACGGAAAATAATAAAAATATAGAAACGGAGGTCAATGTCAAAATCAGTCGTTCTCACTCAACACGTGCAACGGCATCGTCGGCTGGCCAGTGAAGACAAAACAAGACTCTCTCCAACATGAAGGCAAACACGCAACATGAAGCAATTAAGAAATAGAGAAGGGAAGAGAATCGAAGCAGGGAGGCGGGGGGCGTCTCACACTCTTGGTTTCGTCTTGGATCCGAACGGTCTGGCCGTCCGTCCACCGGCGCATGGCCCGCCGGACGTAGCCGTCCATGTCGCGGGTGATCTGGGCCTTGAGCGCCGGCGACTTGAAGAAACCGCCGATCAGGCCGTGGACCTTCCTCTGCAGGCTGCCGTTCATCTGCAGGATGGACGACTTCCCCAGCAGCTCCGTCACCGTCTTCGGGTAGAAGGGCACGAACGTCTTGCCGTCGTTCTGAAGTATGGCCTTGTTCACCTCCACGTCCGTCGACACTATCGTCGGGCTCCCCAAGATGTTCGTCTTGAACACCTTCCCGTATCTACCCAAAACCACAAAGCAAATTAATATATCAAAAGACTAACCAAGCATGTATCAAAATTTTTAAAACTATTTTACATCTACGATTGCCTCTCTTTTCTTAATCCATAGCTTCTTTGATATATATATATATATATATATATATATATATATATATATATATATATATATATATATAAGTTGAACATTATATATAAAAGTTGAACTCCTCCGGCCATTATCACGGTGTCCGGCCGTGAGTTGTAATTTGTAAGAAGCCGAGTTACGGATATGATAACCGCAGATATGATCTTGCAGAACTGCTTTGGCAAAACAAAATGCGTTAATAAGGAAAATTCAATCTTGATAGTCTATAAACAGCTCTTAAAACGCGAGAAAATGAATCAAGTATTAATAATCAGATGACCATTATGGCCGACAAAGGAATCTAGCATGATGAGCTCAAACTTTGGATGGCTAATTATCATGCTAACTTGGAGGTTGGCCAAATTCATGAAGAAATTGAGTTGAATGAGTGGAACTCGATCTGTCTTAGTCCTTCTGAAATATATCTGCCTCGATATCAAACTGAGTTTTAAATAGCCAAATTTTTAGTGGGATTTCAACCAAAATTTTGGAGGCAAAATGTAAAATCTTCAAAACTTGTTTCTAAAACCAATCATTTTTAGAAGTAGCAAATAATGCATGAGTTGTAAATTATAATGTTATACCACCACAACCATCAAGCATATATCCACATGAAAATCATGAAAGCTCACCAAAATTTTTAATTTCAAGGAAACACAACAGTATGCAGACTGCAGTTGACAAATTCTCGTCAGGTTAAAAGTACATCTACATAATGCATTTAATAGGAGTAACAAATCATCTTTCAAATGATCATCACGAACTACCGGCTTCGCCTTTCGCAAATGTATGTAACACCTTCGTTTCTTGTTCCATCACCAAAACTCCATGAAAACAGCAAGAAATCTCGAAAACAAAATCTAGTCACGGACAATGATGAAGCCGCTGAAGAGAAATAAAGGAACCATGCACAGGATTATCCTATGCAATTGGAGATCTCACAAAAGATCACAAGAAAGAGAAACGTCACATTGGTGTTGACATAAAGAATGAAATTGGGAAGTTGCTTCAGTCAAAGTGAAAAGATATGACAACGAGAGTCAAATCAGCACAGGCAGATGAAATTTGATGACTAATAGAATGATGAACAATAGATTGTTAGTGTTTTAAAAAAAAATTCTTCTTCATACTGTTATTGTCCGAAGGACAAGAGCCGAGAAGTGAAAACTCGACTTCACAGCCATCTGTCTACAGAAAGTACACATCGTTGCCTATGAACAAATCCAGAACAAATTCGCATGCAAAACCACGATATAAAAAGAACAAAAAAAAAAGTAATATAAGAGATGAAAGAACAAAAGTTTTTTTTTTAAATATTAAAAGAGAAAAGTGAAAAAAAGCAGGGAAGATTTTTCTCATATTTGGAAGACTCAGTCAACATGCTGTGAATTGTGAATGTCATGTCACTAGCAAATCCCTGAAGCCCCGGGATGTCAAAGCCGGGAGCTTTGTCTACTAGTGCCCTTGGAATTTAACTCTGCTTATGAGAGGATCTTTCCTGCTATTCATTCCATAATTTCCTATTAATGTTGGACCATCATATCTTTCTTTCTATTCGTTTCCACAACTCCACTAACATCACACTTCATATCTATAGTGTACACGCGCAACCTGGAAGCCGTAATTTTGTTGCATGGTGTGAGATGACTCCAGTTGACCAGTCTAAGATGCTAAAGCAAAACTACATATTCCCCATCTTTTCTTTCACATGAACTTCTTTTTCCAACACCACACACACTCACTATATATATATATATATATATATATATATATATATATATATATATATATATATATATATATATATATATAAAACATGGTACTGCACCAACCAGCAGGCAAACAAAGGACCAGAAAAAAGGAACCCCTAATACTCTGAATTGTAATCGAAGATACAAAAGATGACTGCAAAGTGTGAACAAAATGAGATCGACTGTGAAGGAGTAAGAAACAGCGAAGAGAAACGAAAAAGAAAAAAAAGTTCAAAGAACATCCCTAAAAGGCTAGATATGATAAACCTTTTGAGGGAAAGAAAGAGGTTCATCTTTTCCACCATAAAACGTCACAAATGTTTTCTACTACCCAAAAACCAAACAAAGGAAGAAAAAAAGAAGATACTGAAAAGAAGAAAGCGATTACCACGGTAGTAAGGGAAAGAATCTACAGCAGAAGCATTGAAAAGATCAAAATCCTCGCCCTCAAACTTCTTAACCCAATTCAACTAAAAACACAGCATGCTTTCTAGGCCACACAGCAATTACAGTTGCTAGAAACAGTAATACTAATGACGATGATGATACGCCTTACAGTGCACGTCGCTTCATCATGAAATCCTCAGGCCTGGAGGAGTAGCCATGGAGGATGTAGTCGAGGGTCTCCCCAATAATAGGCCAACCGAGCCTTCCCTTGGGGACCTTGCGCTCCTTCCTCCTCCTCCTGCTCCTGCAGTACCACCACCACGACGAGGCGACCACCACCAACACAGCAATGCCCAGCAGCCATTTCATCGTCTTCCTTTCTCCCGCTCCTCCTGGCACCACCTTCTTTCAGAAACCCTCCCCTACCTCTTCTGTATGAAAGAAAACAGAGAAACAAGAGAGAGAGATCCAGATACTTAGGCCTGCGGGTTCTTACATGCAGAGAAGAAAGAGAGGGCAGCTAGAGATTCAATGGCTTTCTCTCTCTCTCTAGGGGCTTCGCTACGTGCTAAATATAGGAGAGGGGCGCAGGGCCTGCAGGAGAAAGATTGAGCATACCGAAAGTTTAAAGAACCATTAATGACGCCCTTGTTCGGTTTGTCTGATCAGTGATCACTAACTGCTTTCTTTCCCGTTCCCTGGTCTAGCAGTAGAGTTCCTCGAGTAATTATAAACTATTTTAAAGTAAAGAAACAAATAAATAACAAGAACAAATGGCAAAATATTAATGATCTTATGTGTCCTTTACTTCTTTTCTTGTCAAATTTGTTTGTCTTTTCCAAACGAGTCAAGGCGGCCGGATTTGAGATCAAATCTTGTGTTGATGCTGATAGGACTTTGATTTTAAAGTTGGCGGCATGCAATCTCCTTGGGTTTAAGAGGCATCGAGTAATTATAAAATATTTTTATGTGGATTCAACCGATATCTTAAGCTAGCTGATCTAAGATTGTATTTGATTATTGTTCTAGATGTTACTAAATCTCTATTCTAAAGTAATGCGACCAGTTTATACCAGTGTTGTACAGATGCTGAACACCACAAGATTTCTGGAAAAAATGTTTGATTGTCTTAATCTTTGGCATCTTCTAATTTTTTCCTAGAATATATTTTCAGGTAGATAAAGAGACAGAAAACTTCAGAAAAAAAAAAAGAAAAAAAAAACAAAAATCTTGTGTTATGTCCTTGATTTCTTGTGAAAAAACATGCATCCTCTTAAAATTCGCAGAATCTCATTGATATCATTAGGTTCCGAGTTGCATGAATAAACTACAAAGCACTTTTGAGTGAATTTGGAAACACAAAACGAAAGGAAACGGAAAACTGTTGGTTCTTGTCAAATTTATGCATAATTATCCTTTTTTGTTGGGAAAGATCTTAGATCGTGAATTATATATGCTTAAGCTGATATGAAATTTCACCAACATTTTATAAAATTTTGAACCTTAGTGAACCATCCCGAACCTCGCAGGACGGTTTTGAACTTTTTAAATAGTGACGTCGATTGTATAGTTGGAGGAACGTTCTTTTTGCCTGTTACCAGCTATTCAATAATTGAGTAATCGAATAAACTGTAGAAATCTACCACCGAACCTCAACTTGCTTATTAGAATAAGATTTTGCTACCCAAAGGAGTCTACATTGCTTATTATGTTGGAAAACAATCCGTTGTTTTTTATTTATTGTGGATTTGAGATCGGTGGTGATAGAGCCACCATTCTTCTCTCTGACTGTAAATTCATGAATTTTTAATATACATATAAATTTAAAATCATATTTCAAAACACACGTTTTTAAAGTGAATCAATGTTATATATACATAGTATAATATAATTAGTCATCGTAACATTTTTGTTTAAAAAGAAATGAACCTTTTAATTAATTTGTCTTCATCGCATATTTATTTTTAAAATATAAATATTTGTCCCAAGATGACTCTTGGGGTAGAGGAGGGATCAAGTGACCCTTGAAGGACATTTGTCCGAGCCTAGGCTTTGTGACTTGGGCCAACGAATCAACTAGGTGGCATGGACGTTATAGTGCAGAAGCATGGGGGCACAAGTGACCGCTCCTTAATTTTTTATATTTTACTGTACTTCTTGCTGGAGCTAATAATGACGGTACCATTAATTTATGAACTTTACAGTTCCGTTGTATAATAGAAAACAGTGGAAATTATTTGTTTGCATTATTCAGTTACCCCCGTAACGAAACATTTTAAATATTTTTAGTTGAATGACATAATTGCCCTTCTCAAGCTGCTGATGACCCACTTGGCTTGTTTGGACGACACAAAAATTAAAACCAAAATTTTTAATCATAAAACTCTATTTTTTTTTTAATGATGCATCGCTTTTTAATAATACAAAGGAGACCGTTTTTTTATAAAATAACTCATTTTATGACACGCAAAGAAACCTGCTATGCCGACGGTGGAGGGACTGTGATGTCATTTTAATCACCGTAGGGGTATTAATGTAATTTATTTACCCACTGGCCCCGCCGCATGGAGAACTGGCAAAAAAGGGCCTTTTGGAAGGCCTATGGCCGCAGCTCTCCGCTCATGGAAATCTGCCCCTTCTTCCCATTGTTGCGTCCTTATCATGCATAATTACCCTTCCGCCCTCGCCACAGGAGGACAATAATCCCGACTTTTTTAATGACTAAAATGCCACCTTTCGCTGAAAGGGCGCCAGAGGCTGCTGCTCATCCAAGTAGTCGGATTCGGCGTAAGAATTCAAATCCGGTTTAAGATTCGGTTCGGATTTATGTAGGGTTTTGTTACCGGATATTCAGATCGGATACATTCTTAATGTTTTTTCGAATATTTACATATTTAAATTCAAATTCAAATAACGAAAATTCATATCATAATCTGAATCTAAAATCCAATTTTACAATCTGAATTCGATCCGAATCTGAATTTTTTTATTTATATCTGAATCCGAATCCAAATTTTCAACCTGATTTTGTCAATTTTCACAATCTGATAGCATTAGATACAAAATATTTGTCTAAAAATGAATCTGATGGAATGCCATTTATTAAATCTGAATCCGATTTGATTTCTTGGTCAGACATTAATTTTTTTTTTTCATATCTAATTTTTTTGGATCAGGTAGATCGGATATCTGATTCAAATCGGATATAGTGACATCTATAGATATATTTTGTACGGCTAAGTTATTGTCGGAGTTCAGGTTTGCAAAGTTCAAATCCGGACCTTGGGAGATGGCAGAGGGGTGGGGTTTCCGCTCTCTTGTTAAATGGTAGGATAAAATATGATACAATCAAGTCTCTTAGGGTAAAAGATCAGTTTAATTTGAATAGAGTTCAAAATGCTAATGTTCCTAAATTCTTAATTTAGTTCCACAAACATGCATGTATTTGGTATCATGAACTATTATTATTATCATTTCCAATAGTAGGTTTTATTCCACTTATGCATGGTATTATTCTAAGTTTGCACAAAATAAATTGAACCATCTATTATCCACGAAAACGGATGGACAAACTGGGTCTCAGCGTTAGCATATAAAAGTAATATGTGCCAAAAATTAATTCTCCTAGTGGTTTGTATATGGTAAATGCATAGTTACAAGCTTATGTATATTTGGTTCATCAAGCAATTGAACTCAACATGAACGAGGTGAATCTAATTCCACCAATACACATGCAATTAAACCGGATGAGTGGATCTGGACCTTAATGCAAGTATCTAAACCTATTCAGATCCAGTTACATGAATATGAATCCTAATTTATGGATCTTACACCAAAGGGTAGTGTAAAACCTCGGTCAAAATTTCGGGTCAAGTGAATAGTTGCCTTAAGATCGGATCCGAATCTCTTTGACATCTGCTCTACGTCTAGAACAAACTATTTTATTAACAAAATCAGATGAAAAGTGAAATTAAGTACGATTTCCTTGGCTTCTCATACACAGACTCAGAACAAATTAAGAACTTGATTTTATTAAGGCCCTCCCTTTTGTTTACTGCTTTCGGAGATCAAAGCTACTTAAGAATATTGTCCATCCGTCACTTGCAGTTCAAATGAGTAATACCAACAAAAATAGAACTGACCCGTGCCGGTTTGAACAGTTATAATACACCGTTCGGGGCATAATAAAAGAGTAGCACCAACAAAAATCGAACTGATCCGTGTCGGTTTGAATAATTATAATACACCGCTCGGGGCATAATAAAAGAATAGCACCAACAAAAATCGAACTGATCCGTGTCGGTTTGAATAGTTATAATACACCGCTCGGGGCATAATAAAAACATTAGGATAGAGTAAAAATAAAATGTATTCACACTATCGAACAGGAAGGGAAGTGTGTGACTAAGAGAAGTGGCATTATTTTTCTGGGTCCCAATAATTTACACATATGCGATGTGGCACTGTCCTATGTGCAAGTAATGCACTGATTGAGGAGGAAACAGGGAGCTGCGAAGAGTTTGGCAGCTCTAGTGCATGAAATTTTCGTGCGTCAATTTGTGTGGAGACAAAAAAAATAAAATAAATAAAAGTTAGACGACTAAAAAAGACATTTATTTTTAAATAATTCTCAAAGTATCTCAACCCCTACCCTGTTTCCTTTTCTAGCCGATATGTATACGTGTTGCCTGCACCAACCGACGCACGCAAATCGGTGTAGTGAAAGGAGGTGTGAAGTTGAAAGGCCAAAGAAAGTGGCGGAGGGAGAAAAATGGCTGGAGGAGTACTTGTTTAAAAATATTTATATTTAGTCCGACATTATATATATATATATATATATATATATATATATATATATATATATATATATATATATATATATATATATATATATATATATATATATATATATATATATACCTCCTGCCTTGCAATCCAATAAACAAACATTATCTCCATGCTCTTGAATTTCCACGTTCATAAATATATGTATTCAGACCATGCTTGGAGGAAGCTGGCTTACGATTCACGTTCGCCATGCAAATTCAAGCGTGCAACTCATGTCCATATCATGTAGTCGCGTATACTTTCTTTCGTTGAAAAATAAAAAAGCCTGCCCCTATATATATATATATATATATATATATATATATATATATATATATATATATATATATATATATATATAGCTGCACACTAGCCGAGTCGAGCTCGAGCTCGGCTCGACTCATATTTAGTCAATTCGAGCTCGACATGATTTTCACAACTTCAACTCAAACTCGACTCGAGAGAGTGAGTTCGAGTTCAACTTGTTGGCTCGTTTAAACTCGTTTAAGTCGAGAAACTCGTCTTCTCATCCTTCGTTCGGCCAGGGACCAAAAGCTAGAGAGCGGTCATTGGCTTCAATTAAGCTCGATTTAATAAACTCGACTAGACTAATCGAGTTTATTTTTTAACACACACACACACACATATATATATATATTACGTTAGATAGATGCAACCAGAAAAAAAAAAGAAAAATAAAAATTGCGGCAAATCGGATCAAGTCAGCCCACCAAGCCCAGTTCCATATAAATGCCAACAAAAAATGAAAACGTAACAATGTGCCAGTGGTTGCTACATCAGCCATGCATGCGCCCTCATTTGGTGTTTTTGGTAGGACCCAAGATCCATATATATTTCATGAAAGGTGGGCCCCATGCGCGTGGCAGGCGAGGTGAGCCCCACAGATGCCTGGGCTCGAACCATACATGTGGAGGGACGGCTAGGTCGGTCAAAGGGCAATTTGGTAATTGACAATCTGAATGGTGACCAGCGGCATTTGCACTAGGAGATGGACCACCCTAGTCTGTCTGCACCTAACTGTGGTCCTTCTTGGCTACAATAATACGGCAGCCCAGTGTAGGAGGCCAACTGGGTCCCTGGTCAAACCAGACCCTTCTCTTTTTTGAGCGAGACTACGACTAGATATGCTGACCAGACAATGGCTGACGGTGATGATGATGATGACGGCGATGACTTATTAGCCACCAGCAGCGGTGGCCGGTGTGGTCCTAGTTGGCCCAGAAACGAGTTAGGTTTAGCAGATCTGGTGGTTGTGTCCGGTCAAACCTTTCGCTGGAACTTGGCTCGACCAACTGATCTTTTATTTGCGGTGGCCGCCTCATGTCATGGCTGGACCAAAGTTGATCCCGATTGTAGGGGCGGAGTTAGAAAATTTTCATATAATACTCGAGCAATCGCAAGTTGCTTGACCAGTGTTCCCGGAACCGGATGCCTCCTTTGTACATGAACAATCAAACGGCGGACACAAAGAACCAAAGTCAGTTAGTGCACTTGTATATGAATAGCTTTGTATGTATTCAAATTAAGCAGCTTTATAAGGCCTTTACCTTGAAGTTATGCCCTTTTTAGAAGGGAGTTTTGATTGGAAGAACACTATGTTCTTAGAACACGTGCTTACTGAATACATGAATAAAGATACCATGTTTTTAGTCTAAGGAACATAATGTAATTATATACAAAACTTGTGTATTCGATAATCAAATATTAGACATAATTATACTGGTTTTTAAACAACAATATGTTCTTGTGCTCCAAAAATAGATTGTTCTTCTAAGAAGCAAATAGCTAAAAGGGTTTCCTTACTACGCGAGTTTTCAGATCCCAATGCGTATTCATTCAAAACTGAATTAGAACTGAATTCTGAAAGAAAACATCGCTGCAAGAACAGATCCAGTTATAAGAGAATGTGAAAAAAAGCAAGTTTACATGTGAAAAAATGTGATATTGTTAAGGCAAATCGAGATACTTTTACATCTAGTGTTCATGTGGTTTTTTTTTTTTTTCCGAACTAGTTCTAAACTGTCACTTAGATAATCAAAATTTTCATTGACAAGAATTTTCTAAAAACTATTCATTAGTGCATCTAAAGAATCTAATCATTGGACTCCCAGTCTTGGCCAGAAAAGTGAGAAAGAAAAAAGTAACAAAAGGGAAAAGAGAAAGGAAAGTAGGTGGTGCGGGAGGGACGAAAAAGCCGTCAAAGCCGCCATTTCTTGTTCTCATTCCCACGGTCGAAGGCTACGGCTTTCAACTTCAATGTCACACATGTCATTGTTTGCAGTTCAGAGGAAGAAGAAGATAAAAAATTTCCGTGACATCCACAGAATGGCAGAGACATTCATTGGAAGAGAACCATTCAAATGAAACAATGATTCAAATTTGATTATTAAGAGCCCATTGTCTCTGCAAGCACTTATGTCTAGTGACTATGAAAATAATGCAAAAATTAAATTCTTTCAGCTACTTTACGTCTTAGAGTCTCTTGGCTTTGAAGAGTTCATAATTTCGATTATATAAGTACATGTAAATCTTAAAAATTAAAAGCCAAGCAAATTGAATGTGCAAGTTCAATTTTTATACGGTTTTAAAATTAAATGGTCCTATGTTTCTTGAGCCGTAAAATTCGATTTAAACATCAATTTCATGATTTTTAATTCTTATTCTCTTGGCATACTTTAGGTTTACCTAAAAAATTCAATTTACGAAGAACAGCTCAGAGCCACACATATGAACATGCAGACACAAAACACACACTCACATATCTTCAATAATGTGGGCTTTTAGCACTCTAAATTTCTATTCACGAAACCTATTGTTAGTCATAATCGCGAAAACAGGCTTAACTTTCTGGTTTTGGTGGTATGGGCATAATTTTTTAGAACAATTGCCACATAGGGCCTTAATCTAAATCATGTCATGCAAGACAAACTTTATGTTTTTCAGCATTGTCTTCCAAAAAATTACAAAAAGTTCCCTAATGTTTAAGCACATGACAAATCCCTACTCAACTTTTGGAAGCTAATGAATAAGCAAGCAAGCTTTGACCTAAATTTTCAAAGAACCGCCTACTAACAAAAAACATTAATTTCTGATGTAAAATGGTAAAAATTCTCTTTTTAGAGAACTGCGAAGTTCCTTGGCCAATGAAGGATACATTTGTATTCAACAAGGATATGTTTATCATTTTATGTTGAAAACTAATGTTTGCTATTAGCATTCAATTAAAGTGGTTTCTTCTTTCATATAGAGAAGGGCATCAATATCATTTCATAATATTTTGAATAGGGTTAAAGATTTACTTTTGATACTATGATAAAAATTTGAACTCCCAAACTAAGTTATATAACATTTTTCCTGGCAATGGTTTTCAACCATATGTCATGTGGCACTTCAATCTCCAAAATCAGGACTTTTTTTTTTCTTTGCTTCATGACAGTCACTTTGAATAATATGCTTTGTAGCACTCCAAATTCTGAAATCTGTTTGCTCACTGATAATGTATTTTAATCATAGACAACGACTTAAGTAGACGCTTTTAGAGTCTTGCCATTACAATTCAGTTGTTGGAAAGAACATTTTCTGTCTCCCAACACTAAGAACTAGTTCCATACCACAGTAACTTTGACCAATCATGCTCAGCTTTCTAATATCATTCACGTGGGGATTCTTTAAGTCATGGGTCTTTCTCTTTTTCTACTTTGTGCCTATCATTTAGGCAGAATTCCACTGAACTCGTGTACCACAGTGAACTTCAGTAAGATTTGTCCTGTGCACACAGTAAAAATACATGGAAATTGAAGCGCAACTAGCAGTTTGGCAGCCATATTATGTGTCATCACTTTATGTGCAAGTACCAAAACTTTGAGTTTGGAAGACCAAATCTTTTAGTTGTTTTTTAATTTAGAAAAATGGTTCTAGAGCTGCCGATTAGGAGTGCAAAAAGGGTTAGATTGGCTTGGGTTTAGAGGAGTATATTCAACCTAATCAGATGAAGAGCTGGACAGTATTCTAGCATATGCCATGAACTTCGATCAAAGTCACATTGCAATGAGGACCTCATATATGCACCTAAAATTGTTAGTGCCAATGACAATATATTGACAAAGAAATGACTAGTTGTAGCTATGTTCCTAACAGAGCGCCCATTTGCCTGACTTATGCTCTGCAGTTGGACTTCAGACCTTTAATTTGAAAGAGCTCCCAATTTAGTACCTGAACGAAGTCTATCTTTGCATAAACTGGCGTTCGCAGAGACCCAACTCGCCTAGGAGAAAGAAGATCCCCGTGCCATATATGAGCGTTGGCCTATGTGTACCGTCCATGTTCAAATTGCATAAAGAAAAAGTTTGGATTGATTCCTGTCTGAGGCACCGAAGACAGATCTAGATCAAACAGATGGATAACTGCCCATTTCAACGACATAAATATCATGTTACCAACTTGGTTTTGAAATCAAAACTAGCTCAATACATATTGTTTCGACTCTAAACAAGGTTTTAAATCTCAATCAAATGGGTTGATAATGTCTGATTTGAGTGGAACTTTGATATTATAGAAATCAGTTCAAGCATTCTTTTATCAGAAGCTCAGAGATGTACCATTCCTTATAAATGGCCGTAATGTTAGACGTAAAAAGAGAGAGAGAGAGAGAGAGAGAGAGAGAGAGAGAGAGAGAGAGAGAGATTATTTTGCTTCCACAAGCATGGAACTGAATCCAACATCTAGTCAGATATTCCCGGCCAGAAAATCCTGTTCTACCTTAAACAGATCTTCTAACTAGGTGCATGTAAATGTTTCATTATGCTATATGGGCACTCAACTAGATGCCTTCACCAGTTAATACACGTCCCGTTCACTCATACAATTTTCTGGAATCTGGAAGCACTTAAATAGACTTAGCATGGTTGACATACCCATGGTACATACCACAACAACATAGCAGGAAAGGCAAATTCGTCAGTATACAAAAGAAAAGATCATCAGCAACCGTGCTAAATTCAACCGGAATGAATTAAGGAACTTGAAAATGGTTCAATGAGTACTTAAACCACGAGAGCACGCATATCACCACTAGAGATTAAAGACCAGAGACAACAGCAGGCTGTTACAAAACCCTGTAACATTTCCATGCTATGCAGAGTTTCCAATGTGAATAGATGACGGGATGCTGAGGGTTGCTCTAGAAGGGATGAGCTTGATACTTCCTTTAACTATAAGCAGAATTAATTTGGGTATTCAAGTAAAGCTCTTGAGACTTTAGTAAAAAAACCCATTTTTACCAGATCACAATTGAAAGATAATCATGCAACATATGAATACATTGTTGAATCAGTCGTGCATTCCTTACTGTGGAATTTGCTCAAACTGGTTATTGCTAAGGCCTCACCAAACAGTGAGGCACGGGTTGATCTCAAAATATGGACTTCAACAAAATCACCAACGACTGGTTCTCGCTTTGTGGGAAAATCAGCATCAGGATTGGCACCCAAGAGGTTGGAGTCCAAACATGGCAGAGCAACCTTCTGAAATGTCACCCTGTGGCCTTTATCACTCTTACCTATAAGCTCCGTATCAGGAGCCCTCTTGTTAGGTCCTTCTACTAACACAAGTTGGAGGGTTCCAATCTGCGAATCATAGCAGTGACCTGTGGTTTCACGGAATGTATCAATAAGCTCTGTCAGTCTCCTCTGTTTGACATCTTCTGGCACATCATCTTCATAAGTTCTGTGTGCATGAGTTTTTTCTCTCATGCTATATGCAAACATGTATGCCATGTCATATCCTACAGCCTTTAGAAGGCTCAAAGTTTCCAGATGTTCCTCCTCTGTTTCTCCACAGAATCCTAAAAAAAGAATGTTGAAATCATTATTGATGCAGAAAGTAAGAAACAAATGAAAATTTTACACCTCTTTATAACCTAAGACAAAGGTGGAAGAGATGCTCTGCATGACATTAACGTCAAGCATTGACAGGCAAAGTGTTACGGTCCATGTATGGATCGTATTACATGGGGGTTGAGCATCAGTATTTGTGTTCCTTAGTTGTGTTCTTTAAGTTTTATGTTAGATTGCTCCAATACGGATCTGTTTTCAGTAGGTGTCGGTCCGGTCCAGACCCGTAGTTGTTTTGTACTTAAGCTTGAGATTTGCCCTAATTAATCAGACTGGAAGTTGATTTTCTTTTCTCTCGTTCTCTCCTCTCTTCTTCTTTCTCCCTCACGCCGCTTGTTAGCCGCCGGCTAACACAAAGCATCAGTAAGTGATTTGGTTAGAGATATTAACTAAAATTAAAAGGGTTAATATCGATCCCCTCCTAATTCCAGTAAGTGTACGAAGAGATCACCAATTTAAATTTGACAATCGGAAAAAGAATAAAATAAAACCACTTTTGAACTCATACACATTATACATATTTACAGTGAATTTTTTCAAGTCAAAAACTCTACCCAGCACAGCAAGAATATCTGGGTTTCCCTGAATCAAACTATAATATCATTAAAGTGGGCTTGCATATGTGATGTTACACTGTATTTCACAGTGCCTAAATTCTTGATAATGTGCTTCATTTCACATGAAAAATGAAGCAGCCATGAGAATTAACCTTTCTGTGTTTATAACAATGAGCTCAAACTAAAAACCCATGCATCCAACGTTTCCATTAGTCATCATGTCAATGGAGTCAAATCAAGCACATAACATAATCCCAAAGACAGATGTCATCACACAAACACAAATATCAAAAAATTGTTTAAGAGTCTCTATATTAGTTAAGTTAATAGTTAATAGAGTAATAGACTTAATACATACATTGATTGATAGATTTTACCTTCCAACATGAAAAGATAAAACTCTACCCTCCAATGTGCATGCCTGCATTCTCCATGTATCAGTTCATCAAAAACCAAACATCTTACATTAACATTTGCAGAATGATAGTTTCCAAACATGTAAAAGGCAATGGCTCCTATAGATTATGATTAGCTTCTAAAGACAAAAGAGTCACATTTATTTTTAGGCTAAAATTAACACCTTTGTTTTTCTTTTTGAACTTTCTTTTTTTAACTTTTATTAGCAAGGAAGCGGCAAGTTATTTAGATAAGAGTTCCTTCCCAGATAAGAAGACAGAGTCCATGTTTCAGAAGATGCATCTGAATGCTGCCAATATTATCATAATCTCTCTTTTTGTAACCATATGATACAAAACCACATGTAACATACAATCTCAGCCCTTTATCGTTTGCAGATCTACAGTCGATAGAAAAACAAGAAGAAAAAGTTGTAAACTTTAACTAATACTAGATCATACTCACAAAAAACACATTTTTTTTTTCAAAAAACAAGCTTTAAAAAAATGAAAATAAGTCAGCCGAAAAAAGCAAAAAAAAAAAAACCTTAAAAGAAACTCCAAAATGAGAAAAAACGTGTTTTTTTGCTTTTTTTTTCATTTTAGGTGTTTTTTTCCATGTTTTTAATGCCAAATTGCTTGTTTCCATATACTAATTTTTATTTGCTGAGGGTTGCTCCTACAATCTGAGTCCAATAGACAAAGCTGCTGACATATTAGATAACAAAAAAAAGCATTGTAAGACGGATTTCTTTGATCCATTGAATAAAGCACAGTTTCATTAAAACTATAAACTAACTGGGGAAAAGCCATCAATAGAACATATAGTGTAACCACAAATGATGTTCCATCGGTTTTCCTCCTTTGAGAAATGAACAATATTCTACTATAACATGATAAGGGGAATCAAGTGCAATATTTTACCAGTTATGAAGTCACTGCTCAGGGCAACATCAGGAATGATTTTCCGAATCTTTTGCACAAGGTCCAGATAAGCTTCTCGAGTATATCCACGGCGCATTCTTTCAAGTACTGCTGTGCTTCCTGTCTGTGCTGGCAAATGAATAATTTTACAAATGTTATATCTATCACGCATTAGATATAACAATTCATCAGGGAAATCTTTAGGATGTGGTGATGTAAATCTAAATCGCATCTCTGGGAATTCAGAAGACAAGATGTCCAACAGGTCAGAGAATCTCTTTCCCATGTTCTTAATTTTACACATGCTAGAAAATCCTTCACTAAATTTCCAGTCAGTTCCAGATTTAATATCGTCACCAATTCCAGATGAATCATTGTAGCTATTCACATTTTGACCAAGAAGTGTAACCTCTTTCACGCCTTCCTTCAAAAGTTCACCTACCTCTCTAACAATTGATGCCACAGGACGAGACCTCTCTCTACCTCTAGTAAATGGTACAATACAAAATGAGCACATATTGTTGCATCCCCTCATTATAGAGACAAATGCAGTTACTGAATTAGAGGAGATCCTCACTGGAGTAATATCGGCATAGGTCTCCTCAAGTGACAGAAGTGTGTTAATTCCCTTTTGACCATAATCAACTGCCTCTAATAGACGTGGCAAGTCTCTATATGCATCAGGTCCACAGACTACATCAACCATCTTATCGGCATCAAGTATCTTTTCTTTCAACCTTTCAGCCATGCAACCCAAGACAACCACTTTTGGGGGATGCCAAGATTGTGACCGCCCAATAGCAACATTGCTCTTCCAGTGTCGCTTCAGAAACCAAAAGTAGTTGAGCCTCTGCCAAACTCGTTGCTCAGCATTGTCACGGATTGCACAGGTATTTATGAAAATAATTTCTGCACTCTCTGGAGTTTCTACTATATCTTTGTATCCAGCATTCCTCATTATAGAAAGAACAATTTCCATGTCATTGATATTCATTTGACATCCATAGGTCTCATGATAAATGCGCCCTCTAGAAGGTGTTGCCGACGAATTCAACCTGAAAATAACTATTAAAACCTTAGATAATTCATTTTGCACACGATTCCCATACCAAAAAACTTGTAAAACTAACAGTATCGCTAAAAGAAAACAATCTCATGGAAATGCATGTGAACTTAGTGGAAATCACACTCGTGATTGGCACTGAAGAGCATGAAACATAGTTAATATATGCAACTCTGAAGCTCAAAGTTTCCATAGGAACAATCTACGGCAACACAGCCACCCATCAAAACAGAAGTTGATTACATATATCAAATCAAAGTGAGAGAATAAAAGAACACCGAATCCACCACAGTAACCCTTCCAAGTACACCTATAACCCACCTCCAAAACTCAGAATCCTTCAAAAATTCAAGATTGCCCACTACAACAAAAGTGCACAAAAATCACCATAAAACAACACATTTCTCCAAGAAAGTAATTCCAAACAGAGAGGAAAGAAAGAATAAAGCTCAACGTCTTTTGCAGCTGATAAGAATCGTATTTAATATCAGAAGCCAGCTTAAAGAGGCGTAACATCAGTGCGCCAATGACAGCGCCAATTTTACTAATCGAACAAACAATAAAGAACCAGACCCCACACTGTTCAACCAAAACCTGCACTACCTACTTTATTAAACCTAAACAGAATCGTCTCAACCAAGATTTTTTCCTATGAAACCAAACCCAGTACGGGAAGGAAGTAAACGCCAAAGGGTGCAACCACGAGAGCTTACTCTTGTTGGGTACCGACAACAAGGGAGTCCAAACTCTCGGCAGCGTCGTGCAGAGCGGGAGGCCTTGACATTTCGGCGTTGCTTGTTGAGAGGGAAGCGCGAAAATGGGAGAAATTGCGGGAAATTCTGGGGAAGAAAAGGTGCAGGGATTGGGTACTGGGGCCGGGAAGGGGAGAGAGGGAACACCATCTTCTTCTTCTGAAGAGAGGAGCGGTCCTTTGTAGTCTAAGGAGGAAGGAGGAGTGCGCTTGGGCCCTGAGAGAGGCCAAGGAGGAGGGGGAAGCCATCGATAGAAGGAGAAGTCCTGTGGTCGCACTCTCTTCTGATGTTTCAAGGGCCACCAACAAAATAGGAAAGCCAAAAAACAACAGACCTGGGCCTCTTGAGAGAAGTGTAAGTAAAAACGTAGTACTTTCTTTTGGAAGAGCAATTAGATTAGAAATTTGATGGCACCAAAGTTGTTGAAGAGGAATTTGATATGAAGCTTTTATTTCCAAAATCTAGTAGAAAAAAACAGTTAGGAATCAATAAAAAAATAAAACAAAAAAGGATAAGATGTAAGATAAAAAAGTGTAGTTTAGTCTCAAGAACTATATCAAATATAAATAACTTCCTCTTTCTTGGTATGGATTGAGGAAACATGCGTCAAAGGAACCCCAGCACTGTGGTAGCAAGGTATCTGAATCAACCAAAAAAGTTTAGGTATTCTGGAGTCTATCACAAAAATGCTTGACAAGCAAATACTATAGGATAGATAGCAACAAAAATTAGGTGGCTGATAAGGGTGCTTGGATTTGATTAGTTAAATGCACGTATAAGAATCTACATCTTAGTTAGATTTGATACAACAATATTTCAGATGGACATTTGTACATATAGCTTGCATGGGCTTATCATCTCGTGTTTGTTTGGGCTTACTGCATGCAGAATGGGAGCGACTATCTCTCCGTTTTACCTTGTTCATCACACACATTAAACAATCTTGTAGTGGTTGTTTAATTAGATGACTAGCATTTCATAGAATATCTTGGCTGGATGCTTGGTAGATCCTCAACCTCTATTTTAAACTCCGGAAGCATCAACTCTATGTGCTGCAAGACTTATTTCATGGTGAACTCGTTTGATCCGACTGACAGAGGACTTAAGTGTTCCATGGGTATTGATCGTTTGTTTTGACAGTTAATCGGTAGCTCCCAGACAGCTTTCGGTGGAGATAGCCATAGATGTCTAAAACATAGCCATAGATGTCTAAAATAACACACTTGAACATGTTCTTCAGCTTATTTGAACATATTAATGTGTTTATCAGTTAGTTTTCTTCAAATGTCTTGGGTTTAATTGATCTTAAAAAGAAATAACAATTCAATATCAAAATTTTAGTGTCCTAAGAGCAATTGATTGCTTTTATTATATCAAAAGCAACATCTACTGAATCAATTGAAATATCACTTCTGCGAAGTTTGGTTACATGAAAAGATACATGAATCCGCTCGTTTCAGAATTTCTCTCCTGTAAGTTGTCTTTGATATATAAATCATGCTAGAAATTTATTAGCAATTAGTAGTAAACTTCAAAAGTTTTCTAATCACTCTTGGTTCTATACTCCTTTTGTCTATACTATTTTTTTCTACTTTTTGTATAAAATTTTAAATTCTAAGCAAAAGTTTTAATGTTTCCATTACTGACCCCTAATTGGATGCTTCTAAAGATATTTTATGCACAAACTAACTTGAATAACCTACTAACTTAATGAAATGAATACCTAAACTAAATGAATGCTTCTCTAAAAGCAAATCGTGATCTCCTAAGCACCTTCATAGCGAGTCTATAAAATAATGCATATGAAGTCCCCTCATTCTACCTAATATTTAGCTTAATCAACATGCTAAGTTACTTACCAAACTCTAAAATGCTCAAATATTCTCAAAATTTCTTCCAGGCCCCCAAGAGGGTTTCTTCTGAAAATTTCAATAAAGCTAAACTTGGGTCTTTTGTACTTTGAGTTTGGGAAGGGTATATACAGACATAATATGCAGCCCGAAATGAGTTTGATACGTATACTTATATTCCCTGAACATTACTCAACACGATGAAAACACACATAAAATCTTCATTTTAGCTTCGATATTGAATTAAATCTAAACCTTCTCCCCAATGCCTATGACAATATAAAAGTGAATTTTAAGACTCTAACAGTATGGATAAATGCATGCAAATAATGTTTATAATTTAACAATATTTTCATGCAAATTTCAAGTATTTTTGAATAATTTTAATTTTTTGAAATAAGTTTTGACCAAGGGATTGACCCTTAGTCCTGCAAACACCCCTTTGGGGGTGTAGACAGGGCTAATGCTCACGCATCATACTAAAACCACCTCCAAGGGGGCAGTTTTTTACTCAAGCATAGGCTCTAGCTCGGTTCCAGCACCTGCGCTACCAGGCGAGACCGGCAGGCGTCAGGTGCTGCTGTGGCAGCGCCACGCATGAGGGGGGCGAAATCCCCCCCCCCCCCCTTATGGGTTCATTTTGGACCAATAAGGGTGGCTTTTTCCTCCCTAGCCTCCAAAGGGTCCCACACAAAAAAAAAAACATAAAAAATGTTTTAAAGGGCAAAATAGTTTTTTTTTTAATAAATGGAGCCGACTTCATTTTGAGTGATCCCAGACTCATTTTAGATTCGGATCGGGTTTGTTTGGTTGCAATGTGTTCTAATCGATGTTCGAGGCTCGGATCAAGGATTCAACTAGTAGTTTAGGTTCAAAGCATATTTTTTTGCATAAAATTGAGGTGCAAAACAAATGGAAGCTCTATGCATGCGCGCGTGACAACTTGATGGTATCAAAATTTGTTATTTTGGCCTCGACGTTGGATTTTGAGTTGAATTTCCTGATTTGGATCCAAACTTTAGTATCCAAGAGCTGCTTTATGGGTCTGTTTTCCTAATTGGGACCTAATTTCACTCCTGGGGTTCAGTCACGGGCCTTGGCTTTGTATTTTGGATCAAGGTGTGTATTTTTTAGATCAAGAACTTGGATTTGGATCTGAATCTTGGTCAAAAGTTGGATTTTAGATTTAAAATTTTGCATTTGGACTCAGATATGGGCCTCGGGTTCCGTTTTGGATCAAGTGATCATGAATTGTCCTTGGGTATGGATGTAGAAGCCTATTTTGAGCTGAGCTTGGGTTGGTGTCTGAAATTAGATCTAAATTGTTGAAATAACTGATAATTTTGTTTGAGTAAAATGGAACGCAGTCCTTTGGAAAAATTTGGGGTGATAACACACCTCCAAATGGTGGTGCATCTTTTTCTCTTCTTATGTTTTTATTTTAGTTATTTAGATCTTTCCAAAATGATTCTTTTAAAGTTTTTTTTTTTTTTGCTTTGGTATTAGTATTGTTTATTTTCAATTAGGGGACCTAATATTGGGTTCAAAGTCCAGTTTATATGAGAAAGGTTTGGATTTTAAAACTAACTTTGGATTTTAAAACTAACTTTGCCATTTAATGGATTTAAATTACAAAAATTTGGCTTCCATTTTTCTCTTAATGTTATTGAATATATCATTTTAAAAAGGCATCATATAAAATTTCAGGTCTTCAAGCATCACTATTCTTATTATTTTTGCCATAAGATTGCGTATGGAGGAAAAACAACAAATACATCTATTTATCAGGGCTTGTCTATATAGATAAGTTTCATTACTTGAATTAGATACTAGATGTATGACATAACATTTAAGATTCCAATACAAGATGCAAAGATCAGTCGCAATGAATCTCTTGAACTTAAAGAAACTTCCCAAGCTGGTTATCTCATTGTCTTTTAGCCAACAACCGCCTTGCTATTCCCAACCATTTCTTCTCTCTTAAGGAAATTATGTTTTGTTTGCAACTACCTACCTTGTTCTCAAAATTTTCTATTCTAAAAGCTGCAAGCAATAAATGCATCTTGTTGAACTTATTCTACATAAAATGACAAACAATAAAATTAATGAAGCTCAATGGTGCTTCATGGACATCTACTAAGGAAAGTCCAAAGCACATTAATATTTGTGTTTGGTCATGTTTATCTATCCTAAACATCTTTTTAAACTTGCCTGATATCAAAGCCAGATTTGAGTGAAGAGTAACATGCCGGTTGTTATTATGAAGGATGTGGCAAACATTAACATTGAGATAGAGATAGTTGCATGAATAAATCTATCCTACATCATATTTCAAAGGCATGTCAATTCAAAGCTCAAAATTATGAGCATTCCCTTAAATGAATTCAACTACTTGGCATGGTTGAAAGATGATATGTTATTTACTAGAAGAAAAAAAAAACTTGGCTATATCAATGGGGAAAAACCAACACAATTTGATGAATTTTCATGTAGGAAATGAGAAGCAAAACAAACAACCAACTCATCATGTCACTGGTACAAAGTTCTATGAAACTCAAATCTCCCAAAAGATTTTATTTTCCTCTCCACAATTGAAGCTAGTTGATTTTGGGGCTGCCAACCACATGGTTAAGAATGTCACATTCTTGCACAATTTTAATGAATCTAAACTAAGTCTTTCATTTATGAGAATGGGTTACCCCATTGAAAGGCATTAGGAAAACTCAATTTTATGAACACCAAAATGACATCAATGCACTTTATATTCTATCTTTAACCTCAAACTAATGTCAGTTGCAGAGATCAATGCAGGGTAGTTTTTGCTTGATTGTATGATCTTTTTAGATTCAACGTGCTCTATATTTTTTTACCATCATTAAATAGATTTTGTTGTTTCAAATCTTGATGAAGCTCACTTATGGATGTCACATTTGACCATGCTTCAAATAATTTTTTAAAAGGTATTTTGCCACATTTAAGTTTAAATATCCGTGACCATGATTTTTGTAGTTATGCTAAATTTTCTAAAACACTATTTCCTTTACTAAAGGTACTACTAAAAGCCAATTTATTCTATTCATTTTGATGTTTGGGGCCCTACTCCTGAAATGCGTTGCTCATGATACAATGTTATCTAATTTTTATATATGATTTTTTTGAAAAGCATGTGGTTATATCAAATGAAGTATTCCCAATCTTCAAATCATTTAAATGATAGCACTATTGGAAAACATGTCTATTCCAGTAACAATTTTGTTGGCAGCATCATTGCTATGGATAACACTATTGGAAAACATATTGATGTTTTTAAGTTATATAATTTACATCAGTGATTTTTGCCACTCTTATAATATTCATAATTAAAAAAAATACAAATCTACACAGTTGGATTAAATTTGGATTATTATAAAAGCCTGCAAATGACATTATATTGTGCGAACTAATAAGCAACTATAGTTATGCCACATGAAACATGCATGTAGTGAAAGCCATAGTACTGTCAAAATCGATTGAGAATGACACTATTAATAGCCCAAATAGCTAATGAAGGATTCATTATTTTGCAACTATTTATGAAGCCAAGGTCTATAAGCCTCATGAGACTGTACTTTGTCTTGATGAAATGATAAGTTCTTATATCCATCTTTTAAAAGTTCAGTGCCAAGTCGACCACCAATGGGATCAATTAAAAACTCCATTATGACTCTCAATAACAATCCATTGAGCACCGCACCCTTCGAGGATTAGGAAACGCCACTCAACCTCCCCATCATCTAGAAGATTACATCACATTCACCCAATTGAGAACTACCTTAGTTACATTCATGTGCCAAAAAGTCACACAACCTTCATCAACTTTATGTTCATGCAATTGAGCCAAAAGCATCTTAAGATGAAAAATGTACCTAAATGGATAGCAGTTATGGAGGAAAAAATAGATGCTTTAAACAAAAGTAGAAGTTGGAAAGTAACTCAACTATAGAAAGGAAAAATGCAGTTTGATGCAAGTGGATACAAAAGTTAAGGAATCAATTAAAAATCGAAGTTTGATTGATAAAGAACGTATTTACACACGCTCAAGGAGTAGGAAAACCCGAAGCTTATGCATCTATTACAAACATATATACATTTCACATTTTAATATCAGTTGTTTACAATTTTAGTTGAAAATTATATTGATTGGATGCTAAGAAAACTTTTGTGTAGGATGGCTTGAGTTGATGAGTGTCCATCCACTTACCACCCAATCATAATGAAGAAGGAAAATATAATGAGGTCTGCAAATTAGAAAAACCTATTTATGGCCTAAAGATCTCCTTGCACTCTATGTTAAGTCTATCTCTTCAACAGAAGGGGTTAAGTCTATAGTGCATACAACTCTCTATTCATAAAAAGTGAGATGTCACTATGATTCTAATATATGTAGCTAACATTGTACTTACTAGGAATCACTTGAAAACACTGAATATAAGCGAAAGGACTTTGGCATCAAAAGCTTTGCGGTTTTAAGATATTTGCTTGGAATTAAGATAGTCTATTCAAAGAAGATTATATTCCTATCTCTAAGAATGCACGTTTTAGATATACTCAAAGAGACTGGAGAATTAGTGAGCAAGCTTTTTGAAACTCCCATTGGACCATGAGAGAATTTTGGGGAATCTCAACACAAGGTGGATATTGAAGCTTAACCGTGTATCCTATGAAAACTTATTTTGTTTTACTATTACTAGACTTTATCTATCTTATGATATCAATACTGTATAACAATTCATGCTTTCTCCTACCCATGAACATAAAATTGTTGCGGATTTTTTAGATACATAAAAGGTCTGTCTGGTCAAGGAATTCTGTTGACAAGGAACAACCACACTTAAGTATTTGGTTATTCCAATATAGATTGAGACGAATTCAAACTAATAAAACATCCATGCTTGTCTAATCACTTATATAATTTTCCGAAGTTAATTTGTCTGACCTGAATCAGTGACCTTCAGTAACAACATTAACGTTTGTGTCAAGTTTTGCTTCTCCATCGCAAACCATTTGCATACATCTCTGTGACATTAAATATCCATTTAAACTAGTGAACTAGTTTAAGATGTTTAATTATTATTATTATTATATATATATGTATATATAAAGGCTTGAAGAGTGAGAAAAGCTGTTCTAACAATCAACACCAAATATCAGTCATCTAGCTAGATGGATGGATCTCTTTCTATGCAACCCTTCTGGGAGAATGAGCTCCATGCCTTTTATTAATCAAACAAAGCAGACCAAGATCTTATTTGGTGACATCAGTTTGCGACCGATTTAATCTGAATCGGTCAATTTGGGCCGCTTCTAATAGTTAGGGACGTTCAACGAATAAAGCCAACTCGGGCTCAACTCGAGGTTGACTAGTAAGTTAAACGAGTCGAGTTCGAGCTTAACTGATGACTCAAATTAGTAAACGAGTTAAGCTTGAATTGGATGAACTCAACTCGATTAGACTCGTTTAGTACAAAATACTTATTTTTGTAAGAATGTGAAAATTTTAAGCATAAAATATATATTAAGGGACACAAGCTTAAATGAATCGAGCTCGGGCACAGAGCTATATGTGATTCGAGTCGAGTTCGAGCTTGCCGGCTCGCTCGTTGTACATCACTACTAATAGAATAACACTGCTGTCAATCATAATATATATGGTGGGTCCTAACTAGCTATATCAAAATCCTCTTTCTGGACAAACGGATGAATGGGCCTTTTCATTTGAAATTCTCAGGATTCGTCTAGTCAGACCTCACTGGCCGCAAAAACTGGTACTTTCCCTTTATTCCCTGCCATGGATACAATACATACCGCATTGTTTCCCAGTCAACAGAATCAAAGCGTTTCCTTTCGGATATAGATTCCGTCTATCCACTATCTGAAATGTATGAGTCCTTCTCTGCGTTTCCTTCCTTCAAAAGGGGTGGGCTGTGAGACCCACTCGCGAGAAGATTATGTGATTTTCGGCCTCTTCCATTTTCGACACTGAGATAAGATCCTCCCTACTTCATTTACTCAGGATTTAGAATTTTAAGCCGATGATTTGAGAATTCTAACCATAACTGCTTGCGAAATCGAATCCACAAAGGTTTAAACTTTACACTGTGGGATACGTAGCATTAGATTCTTCAGCTTTGTTTGGCTTGCTTTAATCTTATACTACATACTTGGTGTGGCGTATAGGTGGAGGTACAGTAAGCAATCTCTCTCTCTCTCTCTCTCTCTCTCTCTCTATATATATATATATATATATATATATATATATATATATATATATATATATATATATAGTCAAATGGTAAAATTTCTCTGTGCCAAGGAGTATATGCGAGTTCAATTCCCTTAAATGTAACCACACGTATCCAGTTATTTAGATGAATGTATAAGAAAAAGAATCATCAAATTTTAGTACCACATGCTACAAGCGACAAATCATAGCTGGTTGAGCATAGAGGCTTTTAGAAGGCATATCACCTGTTTGATTCCTATGGGCACTACCCTTTTAGACGGTTAAAAGGTGACATCACAACATTCAAGTTGAAGGGTGTACCATACCCACCTAGGTCCCAATGAAGTTTACGGCCCCAAAGGCAAGGGGAATGAGAAGCTCTTTGGGTCATTTCAGAGTGGTGTGGTTGTTAGCCTCCTTCTCCCCCAAAAAATTTTTGTGCGACCCATCTCCAAAAAGCCTATCACACTCTCAAGCTTCTTTGTGTTCATTAAGAATTCAAGATCAATGGTCTTTGCTCTTTTGCCTCACAATATTTGATCAGATCATTGGATGCTCACGCTTTTGTCATGTTTACATTTTCAAAACACTTTGCATCCATTCTTAAAAAAAAAATGATCATAAAACACAACAAGCTGAAACAGTTTTTTTTGTGTGCGTGCGTGTGCATGCACGAGTGTGTGTGTTCATACATTAAGGCCTTTTAAGAAGACTTATGAGTTCCTAAATCACATTTAATACGAACATATATCGAGACATATACCGAAAGCAGATGCATCTACAGCTCTTTGCTGCATCACATGATCTGATATATGCCAGCCATGTATATAATATTCACTAAGGCTTGATTGTGGTGAGGTTCTTAGACGGTGGGAAAAGGGTAGGAGATAATAAAGGAGAGATACTTTGTTATTGGAGCCTGCTTTCATCTAGTTGAAAAATGAGAATCTCTAAAAGCTAGGCAAGTCCCCCAAAAAACGATGAATACTACATACATTTTTAGCCGATGAATGCTTTTCGCATCAAACATAAGGCTGGCTTAAGCAATAGAAAAGGTACCATATACTTTGATTCCATGAACATTATTCCTCATCAGAAATGAGTCATATATTCCTATAGCAATGCCTTCATAAATCGGCACCAATAATTCTCATGAGGCCCCAGCCTTCACCATAACATTTCTTGAGAAAATATACTTGCCATCTGGACTATTCTAGGTGGTTTATATGCCAAATCTTAGATTAATCACCAAAAGTTAATAAAATTCCAAGGAATCTCGTAGTTGGCCTCTGACTCCCACCCCTTGCCCCTTCCTTTCTTTTGAAATAAAAAGAAAGTTGACTACTTTTGGAGCATAATCAATTTTGCGTTTGAGTTTTGATTATCTTTGGAACGAAAAAATGCTAATCTCTAAGCACCATGTTTTCATTCATTAACATAGGGATATAAGGTTATATTTTCTTACTTTCTTTGAGGATGTAATAGAGCTCATATACATAGTTGGCAAACTCGCTGGTCCGACTCAAGAATCGCCTGAATCAGCTCGGATCGCCAACAGGTCCGGCTACGAGTCAAGGTTTGGCTCAACTCGCCCCTGACTTGATTGATTTAGTTGCACTAATTTACATTATGGATATTTGAAGACTCCCGACTCGGCTTGACTTGCCTTTGACTCGCCTTGACATGCTTGGTTTAGTTGAAGCAATTTACATTATGGTTATTTGAATACTCGACTGAATCAATGAGTCAGTTTGTCAAGTCGACCAGTCAACTTGCTAACCCAGTAGTCTGGTCATCTGTCAATCCGAGTCCAAAGTCATGGATTTGCCAACTATGCTCATATATAAACAAACCAGTTTTCATTTTCAGAGTGCAATAGGTGTACCTGACCAAGGACTTTCCCAACTTTGTGCCCTTCTGAAAAAAGTTCCTACTGAGATTTGAACCTGAGATCTCTTTTAGATCTCGGCCAATTTACCAATATCCCCGTCTAAGTAGAGTTGTGCATAAGCTGGATCTTGTTCTGCGAGTTTAGTCTTTTTCTCTTATTCCGACCCAATTGTATTACCTCAGTTGTTCCGGATTTGACCGACTTACTACTTTATCTTTAAGGGGCTATTTGGTAACAGGAACACGGTAACAACAGGAACACGGCGTTAGTAGTCCACAAATTTACTGTAAAATCTACTGGAGCATTCACTTTACCTTTGCATCAACCAATAATTTGTATTTTTATTGCATTATATCATTGTTGCACTTATAATTGATATATACGCCTATATAAATTAAAAGGCAACGTCACATGCTAGTCAAATAAAATTAGCAAACCCATGCATATCCGTTGCATGGATAAGAGAGAACAAAGGAATGAAGGATGATACACAGCCAAAAGGGGGAAGAGGATACATCATAGGTGGACGTACCATTATATGCGATGTATATTTATTTCTCAAAGCAGAAAAAAAAATAATAGTCATCTTCTTTTCTAATTTTAGTGATCTTTTAAATCGTGGGAAATTTACCCAAATAATTTTACGTATTTAAAAAGAACCAGCTAACATTTTAAAAATTATAAACGACCACTAAGTTTTTAGAATAATTCACAAAGACATGCTTGCTTCAAGGGCGTTTGGTTATTACGGATTTAAAATTCATGGTTCATCAAACTAAGGATCACACTTAAAGATCCGTATTTTACTTCTTTGCATTCAAAAAATTGTTGGGTTCAAGATCAAAGATCAAATCAATCAGAGGCTATCAAATGACTCCTAAAAAAGTATCTTTTGATAAAGAAATGCCTTTAAACAAGAAAGTTTTCACAATCCCCTTTTTCTTTTGGTTGGTGATGGTCATTCCACGACTTCGTCTCACTTTTAATGTGTGAATACAAAGGCCGTAAGAGAGAAAGAGAGGATGTGAGATGTGAAAGCGTTGAGAGACCGCAAATGTGATCGGTTAAATTTATTTGCTTAAGATATTAAGGGTAAGACCATCTTTTAATCATATTCCGATAATTTCTCATTCATGCATGAAGCATGTGTTTGCGAATAATTTTATAATTTAGATGGTTTTTTTATTATTTGTCAGATGTCACACAGTCGTTTGTGAATGTCTAAATAATTGAGAAATTATTTGCACATTTTTTTGAATTTCATTTCATGAAATCCAGTAGCTTAAATACTTCTCTTGATCATTGTTAAAGGAATTTTATAAGCGATGCAAAAGAAGATTAATCATTTCCCAAATAAGTGATGAGGTTTTGTGTTAATTAGCATTTTATGTCTTGGTTAAAGTGCGAAAAATGTGCAGTTTGATCTTCGGAATTCGTCGTTGGAAAGTGGCAAGACTAAGGTCGCACCTGAGGTGGGTCTGGATGTGATGTGAGGTGGGCAAGACTAAGGTCGCATGTGAGGTGGGTCTGGATGTGATCATGGCTGGCCTACAGCATGATAATATTTCACCAAGTAAACAATTTTAATAAGTAGCTGAAAAAAAAAAGATTTAATTCAATATAAATACATAATTTTCCATATAATAATGAAAACTTTAAGTTATATTTCAAAGTTCTTGTTGACCATATGTCATTTATATAGTCATTTGACAATGGGAACAGTAACATAGTGTTTTGTGTATTTGGCATAGATTCATAAAATACGCCTCAAATGCATTTAGACACATCCAAATGATCCTAATACTTAGGCCTTTTTTGACACACAAGAAGCTTTTTGCACGGTAAAATTATCAATGTAGGAAAGGAAGATTTTTTCATGGAAAAAAAGTCGGACCTTTCTAGGTCTGACTATTTTGGAGGGGAACTTTTTCTGAATTCAATGAGAAATTCATGGTAAAATTCTCTGTGTCTGATGCTGCAGGGAAAACCATACAAACTTGAAAAAAAATCCACATTGCACAATATTTTTTGTGTGCATCAAACAGGGTCTTAATATGAACTACTTAGAACTATATTCGCCTATAGTGGCGGTCTACAGTGTAGCAATAGTTCGTACTGCTTTTATAATTATGGTGATTTTAGCAAGAGTATATGGTGTCCTCAACAATGGATTACTAATTTTTGGCCATCTAATATATATGAATCTTCTTGACAGTTCAAATCCATCAGACTGGATGTTGTGATATTGCTAAAAATTATAAATCTATGGTTGTTGGTGACATATTTTTAATCTCCTCATTTGTATATATAACTCTGTCACATTTGTATATATATAATTCTGTCACTTTTCTCACACAATCTATCATTTTCGCCGTGAATTGCAAAAACTGAATTTAGCATGTCTCTTTCTGTCACCCCACTTGTGCTTTCACTTTTCAGCTACGTACAGACCGTGTTCAAACCGTGTACTTTTCCCCCATACTTTAGACGATGCATGATGTTTAACCTACCAAATATAAATCCCCAATTTTCTAAGATATGATTGGAACATGCTCTCTACAAGTAAAATTACTAAAATGCTCATTGTTGATTTCTTCAACAGGAAGAACATGAGATGAGTTGCTTAGAGGAAAACAAAAGATGAAAATGCCATTTATGGCACTCAAGAACTTAATTAAATTGCATTTAGAAACTTGCAGTTTAATTTATAACTTTCTTGCTTGTAATCAGTATGTCAAGCAACTCCTTTTATGGTAGCCGTTGAAAAGCCGTTTATAGCAGGAATTTGATTTGGATGAGCAAAATTTACAGCTCTTTTCTTCTTTGCTCATGAAACTCCTTTTATTATTGCTCAGGAAAACATAAATCTAAAATAATGTACAACCCATGTTGGACCAAATAAAGAGATGCAATGGATCAGATATCTAATCGAACTGCTTTAAAAAAGGTCACATATGAAAATATGAAAAGAAAAAAAAAAACTTTTGATTAGGAAATAGGTTCCTCTTTGGATTTAGGAGATGCCACTCAATCGTATTCGGATTGGGTTTTAAATAAATATCCAACAGATATTCGGATTCAAATTCCATTTTAAATAAATATACTATATCCAATATCATTTTGAAAGGCGGTGTTCTTAATGCATCGTAATTCGGTTCGAACTTAGTCGTAGTGTGTTTAAAAGCTAAATTCGGGTTCAGCTGTGAATCTGAAAATCAGATAGGGATCATATTCTGATTATGAATTTAAAATTTGGTACTTTTCCTCGTTAAGATTGAAATTTATATTTATTTGATCCTAAACATGAAACATCATGCTATTTTTCAAAACTGTAAACAGTAGCAAGTGCGACACTCAAGTTGGAATACCCATACTCCAAAGCAAGCCAAGTCTTATAAACATAAGAGTATCACAAAGGCCGAGGCGGATTGCTCTAAATAAACATTAAAAAGAATACATCTTACATGAATCAACATTGCTAATTATATCTATATATATTTTTTAAGGTGCAAGACAATACATCATGTTTGTGCGTGCCCCACACTTAAAACACACAGTGGACTTTATAGGGCCTGACTTAATTGTTGTTGGAGTTCGCTACTCTCACGATGGTTGGAGACTTGGTCTTCTTAACAACTTACTGAATATCTATTCGAATTTTGTGCCTGAATTTGAGTCAACTCTAAGCACCTAGAGATACCTGACTGCGGTCCCATCCCTATTCATGAACTCAAACACATAAGAACTGCTAAGCATGCGTATATGTATATTTTTTTTTTTTTTAAAAGATTGTTTAAGTTGCACGTTCCAACACACCTATTTCTTTAAATCCCCTCATTTGTTAAAATTTTGAAGTAAAAAAACATCCATAGATTAGGGTTTATGGTGATGGATTCCTGCCATTTCTAGATGCATCATTTACGGACTTTGATTCTTGGTGAGCTTGTTTGCCGTTCGCTCAAAAAATTAAGGCAGATTCATTGAATATTATGTTATATTGTTGTACGACTGTACTTTAAAATTTAGTGTAAATTCATGGAACAGTAATAAATCATTTTAATTACCAAACAGCCCTTAGTGACCAAAATTTGAGATATATTTGGTGCAACATTCTTGTTACTGAGTGTGCTCTTAGAAGTCTTATTGGGCAGATATATGAAACAATATTTTACTATCTTTATTGTCACTCGAACCGCTCACTATATGTAGTTGATTTGTACCCAACCCATTCGCAAGCTTAGTGAGAACGGGGATAAACCTATTTTAGGTTAGGCTACATTTATGGACCTACTGAACCAAGAAAAAGTGCTACAAAAAGCGGCTTACCGATGTACCTAGGGATCCTTTTATAGGCTCCGCCAGCTGGGTGAGGCTTTGATTTGGTTCAAATACTCCAAGCTAAGCTAGTGGTGGAGCCACATGGGGTTTGTGTAGGCAGTTGCCCATACCCGCCTCAAAAAATATGTTTATTTTTATATTATTATTTTGAAATAAAAGATTATAAGTTATTGAATTAGTGTCCCTGAAACCAAATTTTCTGCTAATGCTAATGAGCTAAACCCCATTGAAGTGAATTATTCCTAAAATTCTACATGCATTGTTCTCTTAGTAATTTGGAGTTTTGTAGTTTAATGAATGGACAGAGTTCTGGAAGATATGAGATTGATTTATGATTTCGTGAATTGACATCATGTAAAGACAAGAGGCAGAAAAAGTTTGTGACTCATGTTCATATGGACACCAATATCTTTCGAAGCCGTATACAAACGCAAAAAATCACGAACTAAGACAAAGGAACGTATGAAACTCATGTTCATATGGACATCAATATCTTTAGCCCGCTCTTCACCTCATTTATTTTTTAATTTGCTAGTTGGAGTTTTCTTGAATAATACAAAAATCAATATAAAATGAAGTGAATTTATGAACATGGAGACCAGTTATAAAGTCGTTTTTCACTTGAAAGAGAAGACCTTTATATTCCCTTGTTTAATTGTATCGGACGCGTTATTTTCATGAAGTTTACTCGGAGACGGTTGAGATCGCGTGGCCGATTCGTAATACCTAGCGAACCAGAGCCCTAAAAGGCAATCAAGGAATATTTTAGAAGAAATACGAAGGGGAAAACAGAAAAAAGGTTTTGCTAGGGAGGGGGGAGAGGAACATTTTCCGGCGGTCTATCAGGGCAACTTGGTAATTACGAATCCGCTATAAATTCCCCGCAGCGGAGCGAGTCTCCGTGCTTCATCTTCACGGCAACGTCGCCTTCCTCTCTCCCTCTTCTCTCTCTCTCTCTCTCTCTCTTCTCCCTCTCCCGCTCTCTCTGTATCACAGCATGAGTGCCTCTGCTTCTCGGAAGGTTCTTCTCCGAGCCCTGGCCCCAGTTTTTCCCCCAATTTCTTTGCTAATTCTGGTTCACAGCTTCCGTTTGGTCGCGTTGAATGAGACGCTTGGCTGTTGGCTCTGTTTTTGTAGGCTCTCAGTAAGATCGCGTGCAACCGTCTGCAGAAAGAGCTCCTCGAATGGCAAGTCAACCCCCCCGCCGGATTCAAGCACAGGGTCACCGATAATCTCCAGAGGTACGCGCTTGATTATCCTTGAGGCGACTTTCTTGGGGCCTTTTTGAGGTGGGTTTTAATGTGTTTTTCTGTGGTGTTCTCTTATTGAAACTCTTGATCAGGTGGATTATTGATGTGGTTGGGGCGGCTGGGACGCTCTACGCGAACGAGACGTACCAGCTTCAGGTCGATTTCCCCGAACATTATCCCATGGAAGCGCCGCAGGTTTGTCCAATTTACGCTGTTTTGTGGGTATTTTCTGACGTTTCTCTGTTATTCTGTTTTTGCTCTTTCTGGGTTTTGTCGTCCTGGGTCATTTGCGCTAGAATTAGGGTGATTTTGTTTCCTTGGTCACATTTGGCAGGTGATTTTTCTCCATCCTGCGCCTATGCATCCTCACATTTACAGTAATGGCCATATTTGTTTAGGTAATTTTGGTGTTTTTTTCTGATACTGCCTTTCCTTTTTTCTCCTCTGTGCTCTCCTTTTCTTTGGTTAGTTTTTACGTTTTGCATTCCTTGTGAAACGTGATGTGGATATATAATTTTCGCACTGGATAGACTAAAGTTTTCTTTTTTTCACAACTTCAGCTTTTTCTTAGTTCTCTGGAAAATTCTAGCGTTCTTTAGTCGAGATTTTGATCATTACTTGAAATTTAAGTTCTCTTATTTCCCTTGTCTACGTTCGTTCATCGGGCGCGTTTTCTTTTGCTTTCTTCTAATGAACAATTTCCAAAGCCGTTGTCGGCACCGTGAGAGGTATAGTATGGAAAGGTGCTATCTATCTCGTGGATGGCAGGCTCAGTTAGCGATTGTTTAGTAGTAAACTTCTGTGAAACCTTTTAGATGAGCTGGTGGTTACTGTACTAATGTAAATGAGCCTCTGGCAATTAATAGTGGTCTTTGTTATTTGAACTTCTTGCGCCATGGAGGTGGGTATCTAAATTCTGACAAGTAACTGACATAATAAAAAAGTGGACCTGCAATTCTGACACTTTAAACACATACCATATATATACCTTTCTTGTGAAGCATTTAATGGATGCAAGTCTGCGAGTCCGTATGTTCAAAACAGGTGTTCGTTCCCCCAAACATTATCATGTGGTTTCTCTGGCTATGTTAGTAACACTACAATGATCACTTTGTATTACTGAGAAATAAGCCAATCGGGTAACACATAAGTCATAGCCACTGGTGAATGTGGTTGCTTCAATTTATATAGCATTTTTCCAATTCGACTGTGTTGATGCCAATTTATTTTTCTGATTAGTACTTCGTTCACTTATTTTGCTGCTAAGAATTGTAGTTAGTTATATTTGTTGATGCCTGTTCCAATTGTATATTCTATTTTTTGCTTTTCTGCTTATACTTTGCACTACAGATAATTAGATACATGATTATCCTTCGGATGTAGTAGATGTATCATAATTCTGTTGCATGCAGTTTTTTATGAAGTTCAAGTTTTCCCATACGTCCTTTACAACTTAATTTGCAACACATATTCTACAAGTTTGGCCCATTTTTTGTTTTCCTGCAATACTGAGTGCCTGTTCTCTGAGATTTTTTTATGTGGTACGTGGATTTGAGAGGGAAAATTTGGTTTTTGGAGAGGTGGGAGGCAAATGGGATCATAATACTAATCCCATAGTTTTGTTTGTATTTGCAATGACTTCATAACGCTTCTGCTTTTCTCTGTTGTTAGAGGTTCATGGAAGTAGATGAAGTTCAAGGAATTGATGCTTGGTACTATTAAAGAGGGTTCCCAGTTCCTGAGATTTTTTACATGGTGTGTGGATTTGAGAGGGGGGGAAAAATGGCTTGTATAGGTGTGGGAAATCAATGGAACAAACACTAATCCCATGGTTTTGGTCGACTTTGCATTTGCTTCAAATACATATTTCAATGTTCTTGAAGTTCATCGAGGTTCAAGGGATTGATTAAAGTAGAGAGGAAAGCACAACCAGTCTCCTAATGTCCTGTAGGAGGCGAGGGGCCAATCTCATTTATAATGTATTTGTTGGAAACCTGCTGCTTTAGGGGTGCCAATATGAAACTAAAGCAACTAGTTACAAATACAGAATTCCTTAGAGGCATGTCATTGCCAATACTACATAATGCAACTTAGTGAGTATAGGATCAAAAATATCTGAAGCTATCACAAGATTGTGAAGCAGCATATTACACTAGTAATGTTACTTACAAATCCATGAATATAGTTGATGCGTGACTTCTATGGTGTTCATGGCAGTATTGACATTTGTAAACTGTGAATAATGTGTGCTTCACTTATACTAGCCTAGTTCTTAGTGTCACTGTGGTTGGAGCCATGTAGTCAAATGTGTTAAATGATGCTTATGTGTTTGCCTTTTTGGAATTGCTAAGTGTTGCCTAAGCACATCCTGTCTAAAGTATGAAAAACCAACTTAATGAAATAGAAGAAACCACAAAAATTTTAGGAATGAGTATGAATTCAGAAAGTTTATACTTCATCCTGTCCAGAGCGTGGTCTCTTTCCCTCTTGTATATGTGTATCTATGTGTGTGTGTGTGAGGGGAGAGAGAGAGAGAGAGAGAGAGAGAGAGAACAGTTACCGAGGACATGCTTCATTGGAAGCTGTTTCACATGATGGAAGGTATTCTATGTAACAGGAGTCATGCCTACATGGAACTTTCAGGATTGATAATTGCCCGTCTGGTTTGTGTAGTGCATATGCACAAATTGGTCAAATGTGTTGGGAAACGTATGACATAACAGTTGCCTAATCTAGTTTTGTTTAGCAATTCCTCCTCATATTTTTTCTGAAACATGTTAGATATGTTCTTATGAAATTCAAATGACATTTTAAGGTGAAGAACAAATTGCAGTGTAAGCATTTCGAGATCTGGGGCGCTGCTTTTCCCACACCCTCCATTTGCCTATGACCAATTTATCCTAAAGTTCATTTCTGTGTGCTGCTTACTGGCTATAGGTTTACAGTAGACTTGGAAAACAATTCTTATCTTTGTCTTTGTGCCTCATGTGATTAATACATATAAGATATAAAAAGATTATATCACAAAATATGAAAATTTCCCAATTCTGGTGGGTAATATTTTCCTTATTTAAAGATAAGTTGGTTGGGCGGCCTTCTTGTAAATTGTGTGTCCCTCTGTGCAATGTCAATTTTTAGTTTTATTAGAACCTCTTGAGTTGCATGCTTATTTTGGAACTAGTTTCATGCTCACTGCTAGATTATTAGTGGATACAGTGAAAAAGTTTTTTCTGTGCTTGAACATATATGATTTTCTCGACCACAAACTTGCCGTGTGTTCCATGTGCTATAATTTGACAAATTAACGTTGGTGATTCAGAATGGATCACTGGAATGACCTTTCATATTTTTGCTCAGATATTCTGTATGATTCGTGGTCTCCAGCCATGACCGTGAGTTCCATATGTATCAGTATTCTTTCCATGCTCTCAAGCTCCCCCGCAAAGGTTCTATTTTCAATGCCCTATTTCTGGAACTCCTTGGTGTGGTGTATGTGCTTTTTCCTCCTACAGTGATCAAGTGATGCTCCTGCTAATGTTACTTTTTCGATCATAGAAACGTCCTGCGGATGATGAGCGCTATGTGAAGAACTGCCGCAATGGTCGGTCACCAAAGGAGACAAGATGGTGGTTCCATGACGACAAGGTGTAGATAAGGTGCAAACAAATCCCAATTGTCACTACAAAAAGCAATGTACCGGTCTTAAAAATAGATGGGCGTTCCTTCAAACAGCATACTGCTTTGTTCTTCTGCGGTGCCAGCCTCAGCTGTTTTAGGGGCAAGCAAGCTCCTACATTCAGGATGTGCTTAACTGCTAGTGCATGTAAGGGGGAAAACAGTAGGTCTGTACTTAGATGTCTGTCGAGTAATAGATAAACTTTATCTTGGTAATTCTCCCTGACGTGTTCCCAGAATTTCTGGTCTTAAATGTTTCTCGAGTCTCTCGTAACTTCATGCACTAAGTTCAGCTGATTATCTGTGAGATGCCAGTGCCTGCTTCAGGCCTCTCTCAGTTATAGACTATGAAATTTCAAAAACAAAGTGCATCAGTTCTTGATCTAATTTGCATCCCCTGAGAATGTTATCGGTTATGAAGTCTACATGGCAAATTACGTTTTCTTAAGCTTGACGATCCTTCAAATTGAGCCAGATTGCTCATACTTGGGGAGAGATGGTAATGGATCGGAGACAAATAATTATAAGATGAACCAAACATGATGGGGTTGACAAAGATTGGAGGGGAATGATATCAAACCGAAGGCTACAGGAATCCTTAGATATCGAACGTGTTTAGTCCTTAACCATCTTTCTCTCTCAACTGAAGACACCAGTAATTCTTATACCCCAAACATGATTAGTCGTTACCATCTCTCTCTCTCTCTCTCTCTTGCTACAAGGGCTGTACAGTAGCTGGTCAGGCAGAAGCCACAGTGACCTGATTGTTTGATTTCATGGACGCTTCTCTCCTGATGGTATTGAGAGTGAGGCTGAAGAATGTTATTCAGTAGTTTGGTTGTCCTTTCTCTCTCACGTGACTCCAACTTCGTTAACCATAAGTTGATCACGTAGCTAGGTATGAAAGCCCATGTCTTGATGACGTTTTGACTAGGCTTCTAGTGATTCTGGCCTAGTTTTTATGTTCTGTCATTTTGACCCAAATTGTAATGCACTTAGCTATCTCAGTTAAAATTTGCAACTCCACTGTTGACAATTGATTTACTGGATTTACTATGCGTGTGAATTCTCTGGTTATCAACACCTTCTGTTCTCGGGTTTAAAGCTCAACAATGGCTGTCTACTCCTTTCCATGTTCTGATAGTTCAAATCCCACAAGAAGCATGGCCAACTTTCCCTGGATTTCCTTCTTACGGGGTAGACATATGATTTATCTTGGCAAGACTTTTTATCACAAAGAATTTGAAGATTTTTTACATGGATCGACTCGGTTAGGGAGCACTCTTGGCTGCGTTCAGTCTCAAGGTGAAAGCTGGGTTTCAACTAGGTCCAGCCAATTCCAAGACTGATCTAGGTTTAATGGCGGATAATCCAAGTCAATGAAGGTTTACATGAGTTACCACCAAAGCATCATCAAGAGTTCCGGGCACTGATAAACCTTATTCGAGGCCATGGTCACTGCTTCCGGCCGGTGCATGCTGCAAGAGACGATCTAGTTTCTCTAGTTACCTCTCCATTTTGTAGTTCTTTTTGGCAAGCGTCTCAGGGCCAAGAAGATGCAAGATTGGAGATAATGAAACACTGATGATCAGAAGGGGTTTTGGAGAAGGCTTTTCTTTCACTAAATCACTGGTTACAGCTCCTAAATCAATGAATAAATCACTATCAGCCATTGTATTAGGAATGATTTTTTCTGGAGAGTTCTTGCCCTCGTTTACAAAAGTAAGCATGAATAGTGGCCCTAATACTTGGTTGTAGATTGTACATGTTTATAATTCAAAAAATTACATAAGCTACTATATTTTAACTTCTGTGAGGCCTAACTAATTGACCGTCTTTTTTTTTTAATTTCCAGTCAGTGTACACTTTTAAAACAGTCAATCAAAAGGAAGTCAAGTTGTCTTAATGTTAGTCGTGGAAATCTAATTTTCCATCTCTTATATATATATATATATATAAGAAAATTGAATGATATAGACCCTCAGCCATCTAAACCAAATTGTCCGATCCAGCATGATAATGGTTAAAAACTTAAAAAGAAAAATAAAGAAAAAAAGGTGGTAGGCATTTTTGTTATTTAATATTAATTTCTAATTTTTTCTCTACGTTCTTCTCTCAACCGTTCATTTGCATCAAGTGAACGACTCTAGTATAGATAGCTAAGTAACTTTGAGTGTCACAGTCACCATTACTAAATGGCCTGAGTCACCATTACTAAATGGTGACGTAAGAGTCACTAAAGATCAAACTAGAGCCATTCATTTGAAAGGAGATGGACGACCTTTGTGATTTTTTTTTTTTTTATTCTTCCGCTACCTCCCCACTGTTGCTGGCAGCTTGTCGGGGCTCTGTTGAAAAGACGGGCCCCAACCTTTCGGTCGCCGGACAATCAGGGAACAGGGGAGCAATGGGGCCTCCACCTGACGGTGGGTAGAGGGAAGGGGAGCCTCGAGAGGTGCCGTCCGGTGGAGTCCCCACGGCCTTATGGCCACCGGCGGTCGGAGTAAGAAGGGGAGAAGGGGAGAGAGAGAAAGAGGAGCCGGGAGGGGAGATTTGAGCCATCAGATTTAGGTTTGATGGCCGTTGGTGTCACCAAATACGACAATCCATAAAGTAAAGTCGTTTTACGTCTCCTTTGAATAAATGCTCACCATGCATTTATTGAAACAAGATACGGAAAGATTTACGGGACTTATCTCAACTGTTTCATTAGAAGTTGCTAGGTAGAGTCTCTCACATGCACGCGTGCACACACACACACGCGAAAGAAGAGTATGAAACTGCATTCTGGTAGGGGTGAACACGAGCCGACTCGAGCCCGAGTTTAGTCAGCTCAAACTCAGCTCGACATAAACCTTGAACTCGACCTAGCTCGAGCTTGAGAATAACTCGACGGAAGCAGCTCAAGCTCGACTCGACAGTTACGTATTCAGCTCGAGCTTGACTCGATTAAGGTCCGACAAACTAGTTTGAATAGAATTGGTATTCATCATTACGTGTTGAGCTCGAGTTTGACTCTATTAACACTCGACAAACTCGTTTGAATAGAATTGATATTCATCGTTGCGTGTTAAACTCGAACTCGACTCAAGTAAGACTCGACAAACTCGTAAATTCGTTCGAATATATCAACTTGATTAAAGCTCGACAAACTCGATTAAGGCTCGAGCTCAACTCGGCAATTACGTGTTAAGCTCGAACTCAACTCGATTATTTGAACGAGTCGACTCATGAACTCGAGTTTGACTCATTAAGCAAATGACTCAGCTCGAACTCGTTCACGAGCCGAGCTTTAATGAGTCGAGCTCGAGCAGTTTAACTCATTGTTCACCCCTAGTTATAGATGACTCGGCTCGAACTCAGTCACGAGCAGAACTTTAATGAGTCGAGCGTTCGACTCATTGTTCACCCATGGTTACAGGTTCGATCAGTCACTAGGCTTAACCTTTATTTAGAAAACTATCCATATGTTATTCACGCCTAAAACCATCGAATCGGAATAGATCAGTTTGTTTTAGACATAAATTAAGTACTCTTATAATTGAAAATATTCAAACCATTGATTGTTAAACTTTTATAAAATCTTATTTGCACAATGAAAAATTATAGTTTTTTCCTTAGAGGTGTAATGTTTTGCGTATGCAGGTCACATCCGTATACACGATATTTTGTAACAAAAAAGTATAACATGCTAACGATAGATGTGACATACCAGACTGTTAAGAAATGTCTGCTAGCTTAAGCAAAAACACTGTCATTTAATATCTGGCTAGAATAACTAAAAGCATAATCTTCCTCCTCCCAGAAACTGATGCTGGAGCTGCCCAAGCTTCCTTTGGATGTACAGTTAACTTCTTTGCGACACATAGAAGTCTCATCCAAACTTTGGATTTTCTCTTCTTGGGCGGAGCCAGAATGGCCCATGTAATTTTTAAGTTATCATAATGTATTTTTAAATTCTTTTATTGGAACATTTGATGTGCCCACACCAGCCTCCATGTATCTCGGCCATTATGAGTACTTTGCTTTATTTATCTTAACGAAAGATTGAACAAGTTAGTGGCCTAGTACACGTGGGCTTGAGTGGACAATGTCCATATCATAGTCACAAGTCACTTCTCGGACGATGTTTTTTTGGGTATAATACAGCGAGCTTGAAAACATAAAAACATGATTTCTTACGTTCAATTAAAAATTAATACACTGTGGTCCATTGATTTTTCCAAAAATTTGCTCATATGTGGTGATAGTATTACACAATATAAAATTTATTTTCTATTCAAAATTCTTCATAGATCATATTTATATTGTTAGATGAAAAATAAACATCTCTATGTGTATAAAAACAGCACATATGTACTATATGAGAGAGAGAGAGAGAGACAACATCCTCATTGGGGAGAAAAATAAAGAAAAGAAGTCAGTTATTGATTTAAGTAGTAATTTTTTTTAGACAAGTGAAATGTGGACTACGAATGAAACCATTTAAGGTCCAAAATATAGAAAGTGAACTAATTAAAGTGAACTAATTAACGTGCAGCTACCCATTTTTCATATATAGTAATCAACCTTCCACATTGAATACAAAATAAATGCAAGATGTTCTAATATAATTAAAAAAGTCATATCCACTACTCATGTGTCCATGAGACTTTCTAAGAGTTTTAAATTTTAACCACTTTGGTTTCTTTGATTCATAAAACCCAATCGAGTCGTCTAATCTTTATGATTTTCTATTTCCACATTTTCGAAGGTTGTGTTTTATATATTTGTTTGGGAAAATAATTAAAGAAGTTCCAAACAAGTGTAAGAAGCAATAAATATATTTAGGTGCGTTTGATGCACATGGTGGCAAATTTTTTTTAAAAAAAAAACAGGATGAAATTTAACCCTCTTCCGATTTGAGGTCATGTTTGATGCACTGGAAAAAATTACCTTGTTAATTTTAACCATGTTTGATGCACAATGAAGAATTTAATCTGATAAATTTAACCATGTTTGATGCACATGATAGATAATTTAGGAGACTTTTTTCAGAAATGAAATAAATTATATGACAACATTGCAGTCTTCAAGAATATTGGAAAAATTCATAAACAGACGCCATCAATGTAATGGAAATCCAGCCTATAAACAAGTAGTCAACTTGACAATGATTAACTGATATTCATCCAACACTGCAACCATGAGAGTTTAAAAACATTCACCACAACTTGTTGTCCCATCCAGTACATAAGTTTAACAACTACAACCTGTATGAAAGTTTAACGAGTACAGATCCAACAAAGTTTAAAACATTCACCAAATAACATATGTGTCCCATCCAGTACATAAGTTTAACGAGTACAGATCCAACAAAGAAAACAAGTAATAACAAAACAAGCAATCAAGAAAAGTGGAATGTTGATCGGTCCATTTGTCTTCATCAATTCTTTCTCTTCCGTTGCGTTGACATCGACAATGTCCAATGGTCTACATAATTGCACACCGTATTTGTTGTGCAGATATTCATTCATGTGATATTGAACTGCTTCATAGGTATGAAATGATATGAACAATGCGCCCTTGTAGCGATACACTAATGGTTGGCACTGCTCCCAACTGTTGTATATTCCTCGTGACCTACCTTCGAAGACCACATAGTACTTTTGACGAGGAATCATCTTCGTTGTTCTGTCGAAAACAAAACAAATGTTAAACAACCACATGCAACAATGGTAAAGATAGATAAAATAAACTTACTATTCAATTGATAATCTGCAAACATTTGATTTGTTATAGTTGTTTTCAAGGGATTGTTGTTTTCCTGCTGGTGTGTTTGGCTTGCAATTTTCGGTTCACAAAATTACCAATTGAAGGTGAGTCCTCATCACCAAATTGTTCGACATTTGGATTGTGGTCAAGTATGAAGTTGTGCAATACACATGTAGCAAGAACAATTTGAGCTTGTTTTTTCAATGGATACGGCACTTGGATTTTCAATATTGGAAAACATGCTTTCAACATGCCAAAGTTCTTTCTACTGTATTTCAGAGTTTCAGAGTGATGAATGCTTATGGTTGAATAATTTTTTTGGAGTTCTAGGTCTGCGTGCCCCCAGGGTGTCAAATTCTGACATATGAATTATTGAATATAAGACATACAATAACTTACATACTAATTGCGAAGTTTACGCCTCAACCATGACACCCATTCTGAAGGTGGAAGGTTGACAAATATCATGGGATTGCTGCCCTCTGCTATCATATTCATACTCCTTACTTGTGTTTCAATATCTATATCATCGGTTTGAACCATCTCTTGCAAGATTTCGCAGCATGTTACAAATTGAACCCCTTTAGAAGTATGTGTCATTGTATCTACATTGTAAGCAATACCATTCAACAAGTTATAGTACTCTTCATAATTGGTTGCCCTCTGCTTTTTAGACCTACTAGTCGTCCTATTAGTTGCCATTGGATTTTCAGTGTTAGGTGTAGGAGGTACTGGCGATTGCGGTGGAGGACTATCTTCATTGACCATTTGTGTGAAAGATTGTGAAGATTCAGGATTCATGTACGTTGGAGTGGATTGGGATGCAGGTGTCTGTGGTACAGATTCAACGTCCTCATGTATGATGTTGTTTAATGTGATAGACTCTTTTCCAGTGGCATGAGAATCGCCGAAGACCTCAGCGAACTCATCAAAGTATCTCCATAACTTGGGACCTCTATACTTTTTTCTGTTCAGGTATTGCTGAAAAATATCATGTGTTCAAATGAACATGTAGTAAAGAAATGTTAGACACAACCTAATTGTAATATCTCTATAACGTACCTGAATATAGTCATTCCATACTTGTTGGTCGACTTCAATACACTTGTTGATTGGGTTACACCCAAACCTGCTTGTATTCAAAATTTCTTTCATGACTGTCAAGTTTGCTTTGGAGTACTTCAATTTGTTTTTTATTTTGTCTTTACTGAATTCTGGACCAAATTTGTCTATCATGCCTTTTTCAATTGTTGTATATGCTTTGGACTTTAATCATCCACCAGATTTCATACCAGGGATGCAGGATTGCTCCACAAGAAGTTGCACTAAATAGTCCATTTGCTTTGATGTCTACGTAAGATTCTCCCTCGATGGACCACTGTCTTCCATGGTAATAATAACTTGTACAACTAGGGAAAGACATTTTCAGTTTGCAACAACAATACAACTAGAGAAAAACATTTTCAGTTTGCAACAACAATGTATCAAATGCTTATGATTTTCCGGAAGTGCTACAATACAAGAGAAAAAGTTGTTCATGTACATAAAATACAAGGTGTGTGTACGTTGTTCCAAAAATTACTTGTATGTCATTTTATTCAGGTCTTTTTTTTTTCCTGATTATCATATCATAACATCAACATCCCAAATGGATGATTAACTAGAACAATCTGTTGCCTCCTCAAATTCTAAATGGTGCATTCAATAAGTGCTTGGTACTATACGTACAAGAAAAGAACAGTCTAACTAACAACATTTGAGAATACTACCCTAGTGAAAGCATAGCAGGCCACAAAAGAAAGAGATTCAATTTTCATAACAGTCTAACTAACAACATCTATTGCCTCTTCTTCCATTTTCTTTGCTGAGAAATTGCAGACTACAGACTGCTCAAATCTTATCAGGACTCGGTCAAAGTTGACAGAGCCTACATTTTGGCAAACAGATCCTGGTGCACAGCCAGGCTACATCCCAAAGCAAAAGTGTACAAATTTGTAGATGAATAAACAATATAAATCATAGATACAAAAGAACTCTATGTTTCAGTGTAGTGGCAGCCAAAGTGTACCAATTTGTAGATGAAAAAACAATATAAAACATCTGCTTTCCAATGAAACTAATTATAAAACTACTTAAAATATTTCAGACTCTTTAAAAATGTCAGCATTCCCTTGTGTAAATGACTTAGTTACAACAGATATAGATCGCAGCAAAGTATTATTATTTAAAGACCTTAGACGCCTGCAAAAAATACAGCTGAAGCCATAAATCCAATTACAATTGACTATGCTCAACACAGAAACCAACCAGACACATGCAAAACTATGTACAAAAATCACATATATATTCGCTAGACAGATCCTGAAAAGGAAAACAAGAACACGTTTAGTTATATGTATGCAAAAACCTGGGAATACAAAATGGCCTAATTTCAGCACCACCTCCAGGTGAGCTTTCACATTGTTTCTATAGGCGTAGGCTCCATATTAGGGAGGAAAGTTTGAACACCCAAAGGATAAACAAATGCATGATGATATTGGAACAAAACGAGGGCAATAGCAACAGATCATGGAGGAGTTCACTGTCTTCACTATATAGAGGCTAAAATCGCAACAAAGGGGATTTGAGATATACCAGAAGTTGACAAAACGAGGGCAATAGCAACAACGACCGGCGATTGGAGAATGCAGCCTTCTATGCCTTGTCTTCCCTGCCGGTAAGATGCCATATCAAAATATATTAGGGCAATAGAGAAAAGGAGAAAAGATGGGCATCAGAGAGGAAGAGAGAAAGAGAGAAAGGGAGATGTCATATAACCTACGAGCGAGACGACGATTTCTGAGAAGGCTGTGATTAGGGCACTAATTTGGGAGAAGAAGAGGGCACCAGAGAG
>JAANDH010000103.1:436812-482488 GCA_011799765.1 Nymphaea thermarum
GGGGGGAGGGCGTCGAGCGGGTGGAATTCCACCCGCTCCAGTTATGCGTTAAACAAGATAAATTTCACCCCGTTTGATGCAATTTTCGTCGAACGGGTGGAATTTCACTCGACCGTACCGTTTTTTTCGAAAAAAACACATTTCACCCGGTGCATCAAACACACCCTTAGAGTGGCAATAGGGCCCGTTTGCAGGGATGTTCAATGAGTCGAGCCAACTGGGGCTCGACTCGAGCTCGACTTGTAAGTTAAATGAGTTGAGTTTGATCCTAACTGATAACTCGAGTTTGTAAATGAGTCGTGTTCGAGTTGGATGAACTCGACTCGATTGGGATAGATAAAATCAGTGTGATTAAACCCGATTAGATGTAAAAAATTTAAGCATAAAATGTATATTAAAGGACACGGGCTTAAACGAGTCGAGCTCATGCTCAAACTCGGTTAAGCGGGTTGAGCTCGAGCTCACCTCATAAAGCTCGAGTCAAGCTTAAGCTGAGCTATATGTGACTCAAGTTGAGTTTGAGCCGACCGAGCTCGAGCTTGGCTCGCCCGTTGTACATCCCTACCTGTTTGAATGCCCTCTTAAATGTTGTTTGAGAAGTAAAATGTCATTTTGCCTCACAAACGACATTTAAGGTGTGTTTAGGCCATGTTAACAAAACAATGTTTTCGACTAATGGAACTGGTTAGAACAAAATTTTGAGTGAGCTCAATAGTAGGGATAATTTAAATTATGATAATGAACAACTTAAGAATCAATCTGGAATCTTGAAAAACCTTCAATATTATGACATCTTAAACCAAAGTGATTTTCCATGGAATTCAGGTAGCAGATGCATAGATGTTGCAAATATTGTGTAAAATGATTAATTTGAATATCTTTGGTGTTTTTTAAAGAGCACCTTACTGCTCCTTGGCATGACAACTAATTTAGTTACGTGTTGTAACAGATATGTTGTTATAGAGTTATCTTAATGCTTGTCAGAACATTGGTTCCAAATATTTAGGTGAAATGAATATTATTTATTTGAATTCAACTACTTGTGAGCATGGATCAAGTGAAGTACATGTACATCATCATATAAGTAAATAAATACCATATATACCTTTGAAAGATGGAGAGCATCGCATTTTTTTATAACTTAACTCATTCTGCTCTTGCAACTACAAGGTTTCATTATACAAATACAGGATCATCTAGATTATAATGTACATACAGAAAACATGAATGAAAATATCTTAGGATCCTACTCCCAAATACCAATTCAATGACAATTTAGAGAAGATAACCAAAGTCTAAGATGTTTCATTTATCATGATGTATCTGAAAATTTGTCTCTTCTTCTCGAACAAGTACTCAAGATCAAGAGATGGATGAATATCTTGAACTGAAAGAAGCTCAACTAACGTTATATGAAGCAAGACTTGTTAAGCGTGTAACATATTCTGCAATTGTGCATACAAATAAAGTTGTGAAAGATTGAATATCGTAAGTTGTCGTGTTTGCCATTAATGCATTTTTTATTGAGTTTGCTGTGGAAACATTTACGATATACATCAAGCATCTTCATAAGAAGTGGTTGCAATATCTTAAAAAACATAAACAAGGTCTCACAGGTTGTATTTTGTTGTATGACTTCTTTATTGTATTCTTGACATTTTATTGTAGGATTTATTTAGTGTGTTCCCTTAAAATGTTTAGGCAATTAATGATTGCTTGTCGCTACCCTTTATATATATTATATGTATATATATATGTCAATTCTAAGGAGATTTTCTCCTTTCACCTGTTAGCACTTGTGCAGTCAAATGACTGCCTTTTAATGTATATTTTTAATTCTTCACAACTGATATTGATAAAGTATAATGTAGGTAACATGAAGGTGGTAGTTTGGTACAAATTATTATGCAGCGTTTGAAGAAATGGTTAATAGCATTTATGATTCTTGGGAAACATTATGTAAATCCTTATTGGCATTTTAGGAAGTATGTGACACAAACACATATCTGTATATATATATATATGTTACAATATGCATTTTAATATTGTAATATCGGTGATACATTGCATGTGATAATCCAGATATTCTTCAACTTTATTATGCATCGTCCGTGAAAAGTATTTGAACGGCTATAGTATCTGGACATGTAAAAAGAGAAGTCACCATTCCTTATTATGGAAAAACATGGTCAGGTACCGGTCGGCTATAAGGGATCTATCTAATCGGATCCGGACTTCGAGCAGTCAAACAAGTTCTCTGGATCCATGTGGGTGCTTTGAGACTGGGTCTGGATGACTTTTCTGAACAGATCCGAATTAAAAAGAGGCCATGACCAGACAAAACTCCAACAGTATCATGGAAAGAAGCGGCCGGACGAAAGATCAAAAGACGAATCTCTCTCTCCTCTCCTCTCTCTCTCTCCCTCCCTCCGGTGTATGTCGTCTGTAAAGAGTGGCGGTGGTGGCGGCGGCGGAGAGGGCGGAAAAGGAGGAGTTGGATGGTGGCAGAACGCCACCGCCGGAGCCATTGCTGGTTTCGCTACCGTGGTTTCTTTGCACCCCCTTGACGTTGTCCGCACCAGATTCCAAGGTGCTCTCTCTCTCTCTCTCTCTCTCTCTCTCTCTCTCTCTCTCGCTATGCCTTTTTAATTGGCTGATCGATGGCATTTGTTTTTCTCTATGTAAGTGAATGATGGGCGTCAGTCGGTGCTTCCTTTGTATAAGAACACGGCACACGCGATGTCCACCATTGCTCGCATTGAGGTTTGTTTCTCTTTGCTCTAGGTGAATGGAAAATTTTGTTTTTGCATCGCTACCGAACCCATAGAAAAATAAGTTATTCAAGAATTTTCCGGTTCTCGGCCTAGTAGATCAAGACAAAATGTGAAGTTTTATTTTGATCATTGGGTTACTGAAATATCTTTATTTGAGTATTGGGTTACTGAAATATCTTTATTTGAGTATGAGCTAAAGTGTTTTCTCTTTGAATAAGAGCATTTGTAATACATTGCATCTTTGAGGATACTTTGACTCACACTCAAAAGGTTAGGAAGTTCTGTTACAGTAACAAAATTCATGGATGTGAATAGGTCGATTGATTTCATCAGCTTTCTAAGCTCCTTTTTTCTTTATCTGAAAATAAAAAGATTAAAAGAAAGATTGGTAATTGCTCAGCTGAAGCTTTGTTTTTTGGAAATAATACCTGAGGAAAATGCTATTGTATCTGCCTTGTCTGATCAAAACCATGTAACCCAACATGAGTGCTCCCCTATTCCTACTTCCCCAGAGGCTCTCTGGTAGCACACCAGGATTTACGAATGAACAGTTACAAGCTTCCACCACCCATTCATGGTTGACATGTTTTAAATTTCCATGGAAATTGTTTGATCCTTGTGAAGTCCCAATATCATTACGGTAACTTTTGCATCATAAGAAGAAAGAGGTTTAACTAATTGTACTTCAATGGGCAATATACCAATGAGGAAGGGCATAAGATCAAGAGGGCGTGGTTCCATGAAAGCTGGTTCAGCAATCGCAAAGACTAATCAAAAGCAAATGCGACCTCAAGTGGCTATTCATTCAAACACGTCTGGATTTTGGAAAATATAAGCGGAACCTTGCAACAATACTGCTTCTTTTATTGAATGAGGAAACAGAAAGAACATTTTTACTATATACTAGGAAGAACCAAAAAAAAAAAAAGAAGGGAAAAAGGTCGAGCAATTTTCCAGCCACCTAGCGTCTTCATCTCTTTGCCGTGAGGTTTCAATGAAGCTGTGAGTCTGTTGCCTGCTTCACTTTTGGCAACAAAAAATCGTGCATTTTCTGGTCTTGCATTATAAGGTGTTAGATACCAGCAAAATCCAATCATGAAAAAAGTCTAACCTTCTTATCTCCTCTTGAACATGTCCACAAGGCTAACATGTCAAATTTTTTGCATTACATTGGTATTTGTTTCCATGTTTTATTACAAATTTTGTGTATCATTTTCCTTTGTACTGATTTCCAAATAGTTCCCTTATTTTCTGACAGAAAATCTTGTGTCATCGTTAGTGATTGCTAACTTTATTTTCCTGAAGAGTGAAGCCCCTGGGCTTTATCTAGGGTTGGTCACAGATTTCTACATATTATTTTTTGCATATATGCTGAATTCATACTCCGGCCTTTCATGTTAGTGTACAAACTTCACATGTAAATGTTATACATTAGCTGCTTCAATAAGTTGATCCAAATAATTAGCATTCCATTTGTGTAATATGCTGCAGCAATGGTGTATTAGCTTCTTCACTGGTGTATATGTTTTGCAGGGCTTAAGAGGGCTATATGCTGGCTTGGGACCTGCAATTCTTGGCTCAACTCTATCTTGGGGATTATACTTCTTCTTGTAATTTATTTGTTTCCAGTTTCCGAATTGCTTGAGATTGACTGCTTTTCACTGTTTTCTCTTTCTCTGAAATTAAATCTTTTTTTTTTCCATTATTGTGATGGCAATAGTATGTTGTGTTCACATGCATGTGCATGTTCATGTATCTCTCTTAGACTTGCTTGTGAAGGTGGTTTGCCTATTAAGCAAATATAAAAGAAACATAATATTATCCAACCAAACATAACTTTTATTCATTGTCAGGATTATTGTTTTCAGGTTTTTATCGATTTGTTTTTTTGGGTTGTTTTTCTAGAGAAAATCTTAGGAGTTCAAAAAATTGTACAATTAAAGAATAATAGAAAATTTTGAGTTTTCTACTATTTTCATACAAAAACATTGCCGAAAGATCGGAACAGTTATTGAATTGTAAACAAACCCTCAAAGAATTTTAATCATATTAAAAATATTTTTTCTGCAAAAATGTGAAACAAACTCATTATTTTCGTTTTTGATTTTTTTTTCAGAATATCATGATTATTTTTTCCCTTCTTTTGTTTCCCTTTATTTTCCCATTTTTGCTTGATTGCTGTTGTCTTGGTGCATGCTTAGATCATCCTTCAAGTAGTGTAATTCTTATTTATTTGACTGTTAGTCAATTTTGATAAATCAATGAAGCGGCAAGGTACTGTAACTAACCTTTTGAAGAAGGATAACAGTTCACAGAAATTGCCTAAGCAGAAGTCAGATTGGCGTCTGAGCAACTGTGAACCTAAATAGAACACTTGACAAAATTATTGGACAGAAGATAGAATTAGTTTTTCCTGATCTTGATCATTATACATATTAGTGCACTTATGTGGAATATGATAAACATGCTCGCGACTTGACAAATATGCCCATAGTCACAGCCTGTTAAAGTGCAACAACAAATTGTGGAGAAAAATGTATAATATGAAAAATTTTCTTTGTAAAGCAAAAACCATCTTGATGAGCTTAATCAATCAAGTTATCAACAGAACAAAGCCTAATCACTCAAAAAGGTAGGTCACATAGGTATGGGTGTGGGTGCCGGTACAGGTACCAGTGCGGGTATGGGTACGGGTACGGAACATTTTAAAAAAACTTGGGTGTGTGGGTACTGCCGTGTGTATGTATATATATATATATATATATATATATATATATATATAACAGAAAGAAACTTACTAAGAAATGATAAACAAGTAAACAACATAGAACATATATATCAACATAAACAAGTAAACATCATAGAAAACATATATCAACATAAAGAAGTTAATATCACAGAAGATACGTACCAATGGCTCTTGCAGCAGTGTGTTTCAGAACATATGAAAAACTTTAAGCATATGGACAAAATACATATTAATATCAAAGTCATCTACTGCAGATATTGCAAAGTTGCAATGGAATGAGGAAAATCATCTACCAAACAACTCAGCAGCCCCTTAGACAGTCAAATATGAACCACGACTCAGCATTGTGGAACTGGAATCTAAGTGCTAAATGCTGAAATGGAATGGATCAGTTACAAAAAATAACATAAAAGAAAAAGAAGAATAGTTGATGCAGGTCATAGAAGAAGGGCAGACGATTCTAAACCTGCCGCCAGAAGTAATCGGATACACTGCTGGATGATGGGATGGGAGACTGCAAAAAAAAAAAAAAAAAGCTTAAATACGAAGCTTCAACAAAAAACGCCCAAATCAGTCGATGGAGGAGTCGCTGAACAACAACAACTGTCTTCCTTCGCGGGAGACATTGCCTCTCGTGAAAAACTGCCGGAAGGCAGTCGATGGAGCAGCCAACATCGCTAGAGAACTCCACATGCACTGCTGCTGTGGTAGTATGTAGAGCCCTTGACAAAAGTCGAGGGTTCTGCATTTTGTTTAAAAGTAAAAAAAAAAGAGCCCTAATTTAAAGATGGTTTGGATTCGGTCAATTTTGACCGAGTCTAAAAAATACCAGATACGTACCCGGGTACGTTGACTGTACCTGGTACGGTCAAACACGTACCCGAGCCGCACCCAGGTGCGTACCCGTACCCATACTGGTATTGTACCAGTATGGTACGGGTACTGCTGTTACCTGTGTGACAGAATCAAAAGCTAGTCAACTTCATGATTCAAGTTCTGTGATTTATTATTATATTCTTAAAATCCTTATCTGATGGACAAAAGTAGCAATCTCTCTTTTGTGATAACAAAAGGCTTTTAGGTTTTTAAACATTTTAGCTGATTAATTTGTGCATGTCTTTACTTTGTAGCTATTCTAGAGCCAAGCAAAGATACTTAAAGAAAACAGAAGATCAGTTGGGCCCTGGACTTCATCTTGTTTCATCTGCAGAAGCAGGTGCTTTGGTCAGTGATTATGTTTTATCTGTGGAACTTGGAAGCATGATTTTCATGGGGTATAATGCTGACAATTGATTATTTACTTCAATAAATGTTTCCAGAAGTTTTTTGTACTTTTTACCTTTTTTTAAATAGCGATGTTAACATTTTTATTGTCCTTGTTGGTATTGTTGCCATTTGTGTTGTTTATTATTATTGTTTTCATGTGCTGAAGCTATACAGATCTTCTTGTTTACCTGTAATAAAGGTAGGATAACCGACTCCAGATGTGTGGTTATATATGCAGATATGAGGTGCAACATCCTTTATGAAGTTTCCACTACATCTTTATATGATGCGGTGTAGATGGGAGTCAGATTGTTAGCTGGTGGCCACATTTTGAGATATTAATTCCCCATCCATCTTGATGTTGAGTTTTCATAGGAAGATACTAATCATTTGAGTGTTTAGAAAAGTTATAACTTATAATTTTCATGAAGAGCTCTTAGCAGGATTCACAGTTCTGGGGAAAGAAGATGGTGCAAGATACAATATCTGAAGTGAGGTTTCTCCCCAAGGATTGGACCAAATTGTTCAAGTTACTTTCGGATTACTCATCATATGGAACATAACCAAGATCTTTCTAAATTATAGAGCTTTCTTGGCAAGTCACTTAGTTTGGTGTTGCTAAGTTTTGCAGTTTCACATAGTTTATTGGGCTCCTAGTTAGTATGCTGCTGACTTGTCTGGAGTCATGTTTGCATGTATAGCAATTAATTCAAATGAAACATTGTCTGCTGGTGTTTCATCATGTATTGGTGTTTCAAGTTCATAGTGTAAAGATGCAGTTTTTCATATCCAATCAACAAGCCCTTGTGATGAACTATGTTTGTTTGCTATTACATCAAATAGTACTTACATTTATTTGATTGTCCATTTGCCCTTTCATTTACATTTTCACATTTCATTTTGAAGTCTGAACATTCATATTCATTGGTTCGACTAAAGTCATCTCTGGGGCATAAATATATAGTTTTAAAACTTGATTAAAATCTATTCCAGATTAGGGATAACACATTGCAGATGAAATGACTGTTTGTCAGTGCTATTCTCAGGTGTGTCTGTTTACAAATCCTGTATGGCTAATTAAAACAAGATTGCAGCTTCAGACACCTCTACAGCAAACTCGGCAATATTCTGGCTTTTCTGGTCTGATACTTCTAAACTTCAGATACAGTACTCATGTTTACTTTTTCATGCAAATGAGATGCTTTTTGTTGCTAAATAGAACAATTAAATGGTACCTTTTTGCCTTTTTGGTATACATTTTCTCTCATTAAAGGAAAACGGAATAGTTTGATTAGTAAATTTTCCTTTTTCAGAAAGCCCTTGTGAAGCTCTTCTATTAGCAATAGGACCATAATTGCAGAAGCAAATGGATCAGATTCAATATGGCATTTTGCAATTTTGCTGTAAGAAAATGTGATTGCATTCGTTGGCTTGTTTTCCTGTAGGATTTCATTCCAGAAAACAAAAAACTATATAGCTATACAGTGTATGTTATGCTACCTTATTGACATACATGAAGCTATTGATTAGATGAACATTTGTATTAGGAATAGTCTTATACCTTAAGTGTCTTCGTCCTGAGCCATGTATTTACTAGGCCTTTATAGTATTTGAACACTGTGCATCATATCTCTGGGTGGTCTATGTAATATCACATAAAGCATGGTATCAACTTATCAAGTTATCATGCATAAGGAATCTCGATATGTACTTATGATCACTTGCTTATGTACTTTTATTTGCTTATTTTTACTTATGTTGGTAGTGGCTCTTGATAGTGTTTTGAGATTCATGTGGTTTTTATTTCCTAAAATCAGATGCTGTGAGAACCATTTTAAAGGAAGAAGGTTGGCATGCACTTTATAGAGGGATCGGCCCTAGCCTTTTGCTTGTAAGTGACCACAATTGGGTGTTATTTAGCATATATATGTGCTATTCATCTCTCACGAATATTAACTAGATCTGAATATTTGAGCAGAATGATGATGTATTTGCCTATTTGGCTGTTTTCTGATACTAGAGTCTGGTATCAATTTTTTGGCTTTTATGCCATTTTCACCTATGTATGCAAAAGTTCTTACGTATTATCCATCTAGTTGCTAAGCGAGTTCCCTTGTTAAGTTGCTCTTGTGTTACAAAAGAACCAAAATGCAATTAGCATTTTTCTTGTAGAGAAAAAGTATGCTTATTAGTCACCAGTCTTCAACGTGCCATAGGAAAATTTTATTTATTTTTTCCTTTTTTTTTGGGGGTCTGCTGATGCCTTGCTTGGTTCCTTAGGTGTCCCACGGTGCTCTACAGTTCATGTTTTATGAAGAATCCCGTAAGGCCCTCATTCGTGTTAAAAGTAATGAGAAAGATGCTCGGAATCGTGATAATGTTTTGGTAAATTCTCCTTCTCTTGATCTTATTTAAAACATTTGTGTGAAGCATGTCTCAGTTAAATTCTCAAAAGTGCTCTAGTTAAAAAAAAGTCATTGTCTAGACTCTAGAATGACTCCATATTATTTGTTCAACCATCTTATAGTAAGTCCCTGACTCCCTTCCCAAGGCACTATCAATATGCACTCTTGAGAACCATTTGACTGGGTTCACAATTGCAACTGTATATTGATATCTAAAATTTGAATTTCAAATTCCGCATTCCAAGGCATGAATTTGTAATGTTTTCTTCATATATATTTTCTTTCTAGTGTATTGTTTCATACTTGTTGCTTCTAGCTTGAAGATCACTTTTCTCAAGTCAGTAGGCACTTTTACGGGAAAAAAATCCCATGGGGACTTACAATATATGTGTGAAACTGAAAATTTTTTACTCTACATTGTGAATGTGTCTGCGACTCTGCATAGTGACCAATCTCTGTTATTGACTGCATAATCACTACGGCAGTTATTGTACAGTATTAGGACATTGTTTATCTTAACTTTATATTTTTTTTTCTTTTGCTGTTTGTTAGTTTTGAAATAGAACATTTGACTCTCTTGGCGGAGGTAGCTAGTACCGTGAAATGTGTAGGTACATTTGATACACATCTCATTTCAGTTGTTTTTGTTAAACTAGAATGTGGTTTCATATGGTAAACCGAAGATCATAGACAACTGTGCTTACATAAAAACGTACACAAGATGGGTGCACATGGAGACACAGAAAGATAAAAGGAAAATGTGATAATTAACCAGAAAACCTCTCAGATATTATTCATGTCTGTGTTTGGCACTTTCTAGGAATGTTGATGATCATACCTCTTGAACGAAGGCTTTCAACGTCTGTTATGGTGTTATTCAGATTGTGTCATCATGGATAATAAGCAATTAATCAGGTAATTTTCTACGTGGAAGCTGACACAGCCATACTGATGTTTTATTCAGAGATCTGGTGATTATGCAATCCTTGGAGCATTTTCAAAGTTGGCTGCTATGATGCTCACATATCCTTATCAGGCATGCATGTTTTAGTATATTCATTTTTCTGCTTTATTTTCATGGTATATCCTTCTAATTTTTTGTTTGTTTCAGGTCATGCGATCACGATTGCAGGTAATGATCTTCCCTCTATTTTATTCATATTTTTCTGATTTTATTTTAATCTGTAACTGATGATGATTGTTTTCCGGCTTCAGCAAAGACCAAGCTGTGATGGCTCTCACAAATATTCCAATATCTTGCATTTAGTCAAAGAAACCTTGAGGTGAGATCTTGCTGATACTTTCATTTTGAAAAAATTACAAAGAAATGCCCAAAAGATGAGCATATAACAAAAGCCTGCTTATGTTGAATAACCTTGTCATGATTTATGACTGCCTGAAGGAACAGACTATTTTAGGAAAACACACTTCTTGACCGTAAAGGGCAGATGCTATTAATATTTACAGAAATTACTCTTTTACACCTTAATAATGGAAAATGACCTTTTTGCTCCCCTACGGGCCACCTCGTCAATGCCTGTAAAAAAAATGGAGTTTATGTTACACGGACTCTTCAAAAAAGGAGCAGCACCTGCATCGACACGAATGCTTCTCTGACATGCACCCCAATGCATCTTCTCCTACTCATGTTCAAAATTTTGTCCATTTTTTTTTCTTCTCTCTTCCCTCTCTTTCTTTATTTACATTAATGAAAGTAAAAAAAAAATACAGATTAAGCTAAGAAACAACCATATAATTATGTATATTTATTATGAAATAAGTATATATATATATAATAAATTTATATATATGTACCCTCGCCACACTCCGCACCCATTTTTTGGAATGTGCTGCATCCGCACTTAACCCAGCACTCAGGTCCCATAGGGAGTCATAGCAGAATCGATGCTGGAACTCGTTCATTCACTTAAAAGTTAGAACAGGCAACAATCAGTCAGATCCCAAGTTAGGTTCACTCTCGTCTACTTCTTGGTGAACAGAAAGTTCTCCAGAATGGCTGAAAAATCCTGCTTATGACTAAATCTTCGAAATTTCCTTTTCCTTTCTTAACTTGTTCACGAAATTTTTAATATTTGTAGTTGCTAGGATTTTTCTTTTCATTGGAGAAATATCCTCCAAATCTTCCTGAATTTTATGGATTTAAGGGTTCATGATTTAGATCTTTCGTGATTCTTTGTTGAAGTGTTTAGGGGATTTGAGAAGCTCAGTTTGATCTCCTTTCCGTGGCTGTCTTATGTTCTAGAACTGTTGTTTGGTTCGTTTATAAGCACTGGTATCACCAATCTTTTTGGGTGCCACTTGCATTTAAATTCCTTTCTAATGACAAATGGATTTACATAGCACTCATGAAGTGATGGAACTCCAACGGCTGCACTGACTCTAATGAATGCATCATACTTTAAGAAGATCCACGTGCTTGAAGCATTTGATACCAAAAATTCAAGAGACCAAACAAATTCCTATAAGATGTCCATATACAAGGTTGCTGCAAACCTTGCTGTTCTGTCGTTGAAGAGACTGTTCAACCTTGTTTTTCTTCCTTTCTGTCCAATGGTTGGTTATGTCACCCATGTGCTCTTCCTCTTAATAGCGATGCTGCAAACGTTGGTGCAATTCTCATGTTTTAGCACTCCAGCAAGATGAAAGGATGTGGCTCATTTTTCTGGAGTAACATTTTGCAGTATGCTAATTGGCAGCCAGGGCAGGAAGGACATTTTTCCTAATGTCTAGATCGAAGGAAACAATAGTTTACTTAGGGGATGAACAAAACAGGGTGTTTGAAACAAAATTTAAAAGCCTTGCGTCTAATATGAAAAACAAAAAAAAAACTATAGTCAGTGTTATATTATCTTTTATTGAGAGTGTTTTATGTAACTTTTTTGTTTCCATTTCCCCTTCACTTACCTGTAGATCTTTTTCCAGATTTGAGGGGATTCGTGGGTTTTATAGAGGAATTACTCCAAGTCTGGCCAAGAATATTCCTGCTGCTTCAATTACATTTGTTGTATATGAGAAAGTATATAGTTTATTAAGATCAACGGAGGATCTCAACTAAAGTTTTGATGGATGGTTATTTGGTAAGAAAAATGAAAGGCTTAGTTCTTTAAATGGACAGTCAGGACCCATCTCTTTTAAGCATTCATTTTTTGCTCTTTTTCTTATTTCTGACGTAACATGGTATTCCTTATTGAATTGAATGCTCTATTTATAAATTTTCCCCTACATTTCCTCCCATGATAATTCCGTATGACGCTCTCGCTCGCTCTCTCTCTCTCTCTGTGATGAATGCGAAGATGCTGGGCAGTGCCTCCCGAACCTTTTACTGAACAAAGTTGGAACTATACAGAAATTACAATACCAACAGGAAGAAGACTGTCCCGTCAACAGTTAGAAGCATGTCCAGGCCGGGTCCTCCAAGTCCATGAGTTCTTTGGCAGTACCGCAGGAGAAAATATGACTATATTATGTTTAGGCTGTATTCCAATTATAACTGTGGATTTCTTTAGGGTCAGAGTGGATCAGGGCCCCAGCAGAGTGAAGCCTCCATCTACGGGCATTGTTGGTAGACCATTTCTAGAGCCTGCTGTTATGTTACGATATGAATTGCATGTGGCATAACCTCCGTGATCAGGTGCGGACACTTTTCAATATGTCATTAGCATCCCCGCCGAAAGCCAGACAAACTCCAGAACAGTTATAGTGACTTCCTGCCAAGTATTGTTCACGTACGTGCAGCCGAAGAACTGGTGAGGGTCTACTTTCTGAGATGCTCTGCATGATTCACCTTTGCTTGTCAGACCAAGGACTGCGTGCAGGTGCTGCAGACGGCGCTGAGTAAGCTGCCTGCCGGCGTAAACAATATAGAGATTCCAAACAGCACGAGGGTTTTTACTGCAGTATCTGATCCTTGCTTACTCTTTACCACCGACTCCTAATAAATCCTCCCCGCTCTCTCTCTCTAATCCATGATAAATCACTATTCATGGATAAAACTTTCTCGGTGAAACCAAAAAAGCCGTTGGCTGGAAATTGCATGGAGAGAGAGTGGAATCAATTGATTGATTTAAGGGACCATTTCATGAGAATTAATGATTGAAATGATTAATATAATAAATTAAGTTATCCTGAGGAGAAGAATTTAAGTGTAAAAGCAATGGAAACTGCACCTAATAGATCAACATTCAATTGCCAAAACCTAAGTGGGCAAGTGGTGAAAAGGCACATTCTACAATGGGACTTGTAGAATCATCCATAAAATCAACCTTATTGATTTGCTTTTAAACCAATCAAACAATTAATTCCATTCTCTCTCTATGAACTTCCAGGCTCTAATCAATATCTACCAGGAAGCAGGGATTCTGCGGTGGAAATCTTAGTTGGGGACCTAAGTAGTTTTGGATTCAGATAATCCAACTAAAATGAAAGTCAAATTGTATATGTTGGGCACAAGCTCTAGAGCCACAAAAGGGAAAAATATATCTCAAACCATATCTGTTTGCATCCCTAATCTTGACATATAGATTTTAATTGATCTTCTTTTCAAATCTAAAACGTGAGGACCTAGAGGTGTGCGATCGCCTTATCATTTGTTTTAAGAAGTGGGTCTGATATGAAACTCATGACAGACAGTGGCTGAAGCCATGAGGTGGTTACATTCCACTTTAATAAAGCTCGTCCCAAGGTAGCCTATATTATCACTTTTTGATGATTTTTTTTTCTTTCTGCACTTCGAGTATCTTTCTATCTTTCTTGCACTTTTATGGTTCTTTCTCTCTCTCTCTCTCTCTCTCTCTCTCTCTCTCTCTCTCTCTCTCTCTCCATCCACATGATCAATTCACAAGAATTGAACATCCAATTATTATCAAAGTTCACGATTAAAATTTTAGGGGTACTTAATTCTACATGAGCTTTTAATGGATCCAATTATTATTCCAGTGCTAAGTTTCTTTTCATGACTATAGATACATTTTCTTAACAGCTCATATAAACATCACATTTCCTCTACATAAATGGGTCCCAATATGTGTCAGTGGAAAGAAATACATGTTGTCTTTTGGCTCTTATTTGGACACCTTTGAGTTTTATAATTAGCAGACAAGCAAAGCAGTGATGACTTTTAGAACCCAAAATGCAATTTCCTAGTTAAGTTCTTCAGTTTAGGACCTGAAGTTTGCTGCTAAGGAATTCAAGGTACCTCCCCAGGCCAGTGCTATCATCATCAACGGTAAGTGAATTTGTGAGGAATCATTGCTGAGGGGCACTAACCGATCTCTCCCTTAGGACAATGAGTGATTGCAGGGCACTGACTTAGGTGAGCTGCATGCACGTCTCTGTACACACAAGCATGCACCAAAGCAGAATAAGGGTATTTTGAATTTTTTTTTAAAAATAAACTAATGGATATTTTAGATTTATTTTTATTTTTTCACAATCCTTCTTTACCTATTTTTTTTATTTTAACAAGGGCATTTTAGTCATTGCACACTCATCGGGATAATTTTTCATGAACAGAGGTGTGCACGTAACCACAGACTGCAAGGGCCGCTATTTATTTATTTTTACTTGTTAATTTTTTTATTTGTTATGACAATCCATTAATTTAATGGTTTTGTTTCTATTGAAAAGACACTGAGATACACCAAAAAGTTGAGTACCTTTGATGTGTGACAAAAGTTGAGCAAGGATCAGTTACTCAGTCATTTGTTGAGAAATCTTTGTACTTTTTTCCTTACAAACAAATAGGAGAATCCAATGTCCAGTCCTTTGCGAGTAAACTACATTTAGTTTGAGTCTTTTGGATTTATTTCCAAGGAGAACTCTATCTACTGCACCGCTAAAAACTAAAAATGAGAATCAGTGATGATTTATAGCGTAGCAATATTTGAGACCTTAATCTCACAGCAAAGCTTCTTGATGCTATACTACTATACTTAGATTGAGTTGAAATATTTGAAATGGACAGTTTTATATTTTTAAGGGTCATATGGCAGCATGGCTACTCTTGAATGTTTTATAATAGATTAATGTTAACATTAGCTCTACTATTCCATGAATCTGTCCCATTTTTTAAGCAGATTCATCATACACTCACATAATGTTTCTGCTGTCAAACAACTCCTTAAGTATTAATAACTTCTTTAATGGTGCACCGACTATTAAAATTGAAGGTTACATGCATCTATATATAGTATCAATACAGATATTTCCAATTTGGTGAGAAAATTTCATTTCTACGGTAAAGATATGGTGTGATGGAAGTCATTAATCTTCATTTTTACTACGAATGCACCATCTAAACATGCCATCGTGTGATCTCATTAATGGATACATGACGTTAACACTATTAATAAATTACATTTGGATGCCCGGCAGGCGGCACCCTGAATCTATTATTTGGGATTTGTGTACCACGAATAAGTTAAGTACTCTCTACTACAAAATTTTGGTCGATCTGAAGTATAGAGAGGATTCATTATGGCAGTCTAAAAGTATAAGGTGCATATATTCGTATATATATATATATATATATATATATATATATATATATATATATATATATATATATATATATATATATATATATATATATATATGTATTTTCTCATGTACATGTGCTTATGCACCATGGGCAAGAAGGATAAAAGGGAATTATACCTATTACAAGAGGCTCTTTTGCCATTTATAGTACAAATTGACGATTTTTTTGGTTCAACAGGTTGTTCTTTTCTCATTTCTATCAAAAGTTAAGAACACATTTGCCAAGTCTCAGAAGTTCAAAAGGAAATTTGTTATTTGCCCAAAAACTAGGTGCCTTTTTATAATATTTATAATAATAGCAACAACACATTTATTATTTTGAACATAGTTGATAAGCTCGTGACTTGGATTCGGATAGGCAGATGATTGGGTCAGCGAGTTGACTCGATGACTCGGTCGAGTATTCAAATGACCATAATGTATTTTTACTGCAATCGAATTGGACGATTTCAGGTGAGTCAGAGAGAGTTGGGCCGAATCAGGGGTGACTCAGGTTCTAGTGCACCCAGACCTTGTCTCTTGACCAGATTTGTAAGCAATCCAGGCAGACTCGGGCAATTCTCGATTTAGTTTGATGAGTTTGCCAACTATGATTTTAAAAACGGCAACATATTTATGACAACGAGTGGACCGATCGAGTAAAGGAGATGATAGAAGTGTGTAGAAGAGGTGGTTCTGCGACAACAGATCGCAAGTTGAAGCTGTCTTTAAGAGAAAGTTTGGTGGTTGTTGGAGTCAGCGACTAGTTGTATAAGATAATATTACTTCACACCGATACAAATTTAATGGATCTACCGACTACCTAAAACAAATTAATAAATCTACAAGTTTATAAATACAGAAAAAGAATGAATAAAATGGGAAAGCAAGTAGGCAGCTTTCAAAAATTAAAAGCACCGGAAAACTTTTAGAAAGCAACAAATTTGACAAAATGCCAATTTTCTAATAATCCAAGCAAAAGTCCCACTTTATTCCTTTTATATAATTGCATGTGGAATGCACTGGCGTCAATAGTATGCCATCCTGTAATTTTTTTTCTTTTGAAAAAGAGCCGACAAAATTTTAAAAATTAATTATGTAGACCAAACAAGTGATAAGATGCCACCGAAATTATAAAACAAATTGGCAAAGAGAGAGAGAGAGAGAGAGAGAGAGAGAGAGAGAGAGAGAGAGAGAGAGAGAGAGAGAGAGCCGATAAAATGGAAATATATAGCAAAATTTGGGGACAAGAAGTCCCCTAAGTACATAAGCAAACCGCAGAAACGAAATATAAGAGAGAGAGAGAGATATTTCTTTTTTGCTTGAGGGCAAGTAGCTTTGTTCGTAACATAGAACAAGCAAGCTTCAAACTCGAAATTAATGTCTTGGGGCTTTTTTTATTATGACAATTCAATTTGCTAAATGTTGAGTAGCTAAATCCAAAAAAACAATCATACTAAAAAACTGTCACTATATTGGCATTAGCGACAGTTTATGGTGCAATGACCCTTTATAGTAGCTTTAATACTAGTTATGAATTTTTAATGTAGCCATTCAAACTCTCCCTCTCTCTCTCTCTCTCTCTCTCTCTCTCTCTCTCTCTCTCTATATATATATATATATATATATATATATATATATATATATATATATATATATATATATTGCAAAGGAAATATGAGAGAGAGAGAGAGATAGAGATGATGCTAAGTTTATGATGTGATATCTTGGAACTAATGCGCCTTTGCTTAGACAACTTTTAGTACATTCGATCGATGGACAACTTCTTCGAACATGGACTGGTGGAGACCCCACAAACCAGGATGGAACTTGGAGTACACCCTCTGCCTGTCGTGATTGTTCCCATCAAACATATAATTGCTGCTGACGTGACAAAGTATATTTATTTCGTGATCCATAAGGTTTCCAAGTATAAGACGTATCGTAATAAATAATAACGATGACAAAAACAATATAATAAGACAGTATATATATATATATATATATATATATATATATATATATATATATATATATATATATATATATATATATATATATATATTATAGTAATATTGGATGAACTCAGCATGCCTACATCTGAAAGACTAGAAGAAAATTAAAATTCGATCCATGCATCAAACCTTGCAAAATTATTTTATCTGACACTACGTTTCTAACATCCAATGAACCAATCGCATTTCCAATTAATATTGCATAAGTTAACATGGTTGAATTCATGAGAAAATGGATTTCAAATTCATGCTACTGAGATCATCACATCATCGATCATAAAACACACTTTTTATGCAACATAAAATCTCTGAAGCTATCAAATGCAACCTTAGGATTTCTGCTGCTAACTGTTTTATGGTTTCACGGTAGGTTTAGGTCTAGCAACTGCTTGTTTGGAGATTTTAACACCTTAACTGTACTTCCCCAACTACAAGCGTAGCAGGAAAAACTGGGACAACCTAAATCCCAAAGCAAACACGAGGGAAGAAATGACTACTGGCCCTTGCGTTTGTGAACTGAACTGAACTGACTGAAAAGGCCCTCCCCATCAACCATGGAATCCGATTCCTCTTTCTGGATTTGGAAACTCATGGCTCAGAACCAGGACCTGCTCTGGAAGATGACAGGTCATGGCCCCGGCCATACGTGATCTTGTTTCTGCCCATTCAAATGTACAGTTGGGAAGTGCAACAGTTGGAAGCTCAAGAACTTCCTGGTTTTGTGAACCAATGTTTTGTATGTGACTGCACTATGTCCAATCTTTTTCGTTGGCCGAGGGGTAGGATAATGGCATTAAACTTCTTGATTGTTTGTTTTCTCCAAATACTCTTTCAACCTTCACTCTGTCCGTGGGAAATTCAAATATCTGGGAATATCCTAGATCTTAGTTGCATTTAAGCGTGTTCTTGAGAGAGTTGACCACTGTACATATGAAAACATGTTCAAGTTTAACAATTAGTCATAGATTTCCTCCCATTGACGGCATACTGTTCGTAACGAACCAAAAACAAATAAGAAAGGCAGCGAGAAGCTTGCTGAAATATTGAACAAAATGGAGAGGATATGTGTGTGTGTGTGTGTAGGCTGGATCTCCACAACAACCAGTGGGAATTATCTGGTTCGCACTCATGGACACTACCGAAGGCTAGTGTGCTATGGTGTGCCGAATGATTAAGATTTAAAAATTTGTCTTTAAAAAAGTGTCACTAAATTAGCATTAGTTATGGTTTAGGATGGGCCAACAATTTATGTTGACATTAACAATTATTGAAAGTATTTTTAAGGATGAATTTTAAAATTTTAACCATTCAGCAACATTTAGAATATTGATAATTTTGACTTTCTCCCTTTCTGTATATATATGTATGTAAAATGTTCAATATTTTCTAAAGGCTAAAAGATTTAAACTGTTCAAAGAATCTGGAAGCAACTAGCCAAGACCCGTAGGTCACTAGGGAAAAATGACACCCGTTATTGACCAAAGGTGATTGGAAGGTTGCTTCTCAGGAAATTAAGTGTTCATTTGCTACTTGGCGAGAGAATAGTGTGTACTTTTGTAATCTCCTTGGATGGGGAACCCTCACCCCAAAATTGGTGAGACCTTTTCATCTATTAATAACTCTTCAGTGTTTTTCCTTCGTGGTGAAATCTCACGTGCAAAGATGAAGTATGACTTTGTTCCCACCCCGCCAGAAGAAACGAAAAAAAAGATCAGGAAGGTGGAGTGGAGAAAAAAAGAGAGGAAAAACGGGGAAAATTATTATTTAAACGATGGTGGTTCCCTTCCTTTTGCTGCGTGATGATGGCCTTGTTTCTTATAGGTAAGTTTTTTAACCGCGACCTTTTCTTTATTCTCGGTTGTCTTGGGATCGGGTTGTTTCTTTAAGGGGGTCTTTTCTCTCGAGGAACCTCTGCAAATTCCCCACCTTTTGTTGCCTCCCATTGCACCCACAAGACGCATAAAGACAGAGGGTGATAGTGTGTATGTGCCTTTCTTTCTCGGAAATATTTTTCTGCCAATTTTATGAACACCAACCTCATACATTTTTGTCCATGCTGGAGAAATACTGGATTTCCTTTTCAAACGTTTTTTTGGCCTTCTTCTGGGCTGATCTATTGATTGTTCAAATAGTCGCTTTTTGGTGTTTTCTGGTGATTGCCCATGTGCGATTTTCAGTTGTTCTTTGGGAGGTTTGAGACAGCCGTGTCTTTTGTTGGGTTCTGCAAACGAGACTTGAAAACTTTGTTGCTCTGTTTCTGAGTCCTCTGTCAATTTTTGGAATACCAACTTGTTTTCCTCTTTTTTTTTTTTTCTTGGTATCCATGTTTGCCTCTTTCTGTTCAATGGAAGGCTGATAATGGAAGCGGGTTTTGTGGGTTTTAGGTGTTGTGCTAGAGCCTTAGAAAAAATGGCTTTTACCTATTTTGAAATTTTTTGAGTTTCATTGATTTGAACTGAGATATCTGGCTATTTTTGAGGATTTAGGGTTTTGTTTTTGTTTCTTTTAGGAGAAGTGGTGAGTTAGGAAATGACCTCTTCCCTTTCTATCCTAACTTTGGGTTCTGCGTCCACTCACCGCCAATAGGCAATGATAGTTCGGTTGTCTGCTTTCGTGCCTTGATTTCCTGAATGCCTAGACAAGAAAGAGCAACCTTTGGATGCCTTCCTTTGTCATCTTCCATGCTGGTTGTGATGAGAAATATAAAACTTCTGGTGCATATGCTGCCCTTTGTGATGCATTAAATAGTCCTTTCTTGTTGAAAATGAACAAGACTGGGCATGTTTGTTTCTTAAATGTTCCTTATCTATCATCTGAGTGCCTGAGGTATCCTACTTTTTGTGCAAGACTTTTGCAGATAATATTGTTCTTTCCTGAGAACCAGCCTGTATTCATTCACTAAACAGGAATCTGGTTGGTGTAACATTATCAGTTCAGCCCGCGTTCATTTAATTGATTTAGCTGGAATCTGGTTGGGATAACATTATCAGTTCATATTCAAGTACTTGTTCTCTGTAGGTGTACTGTTGTATGGTATTAATGCTTGGCTCAACTGAAACTTCCAAGCAGTCAAAGTTGTTGCATTGTTGCTAGCTATATGTTTCTATTAATTTTAAAATATGTCACAAGGGGAAGCTTGGTGCTAAAGAGGTTTTCCCCTGTCTTACGGATTCTGAGGCCTGATTTACTTGATCCGGAGTTCGTGACTTTTTATCTTTGTCCTTCTAACTGTTTTGTTTTCTTCTTGTTATCTGTGTTCCCGTGCAGGTTATTCACCAGATGTACATGTACAAGGTTTTTTGGTTTACCTTTTGAGCCATTTTTAGTCGAGTGATGTTCTTTCAGAGCACCAATTTGTAGACGAAGGGAGAATAGAGAGATTATGCGCATATTGAGATGGTATTCCAACTCAAGTTTCTGTTTAGATAATACATTCAATTTTGCATGCACATGTACTGTGTAACCATTAATGGTCGTTGACCACTTGATCTAGACTCACATGTTTCCCTTCCCTTTAATTAGTTTGTGAGATTGAATCTGATATCTTGATATAATTTAAATTTGATATCTTTGTATAATGATAGAACTTATCTTTGTTGAATGGGTCTTGGCATGCTCTTCGCATGCTGTTATATCCTTATATGGTTTCTCAATTAACGGTTCCATATATAAAAATCTCTAACCTAGACAAACCGACTCATTCTGGTGCATGGTCCCATCTACTAAAGGCCATGGTCAATATGGTATGAAGATTTTGTCTCGACAAGTTCAATTGAAATACAATTGAACCAAGTAAACGGTAGAAAGCTCCTTAGATCATTCTTTATCATCATTTCTCTGTGCATTTTGGATTGCATCCTTTTATCCAAGGGAAAGAAAAAATAAAAAAGCATGTCCTCAAGGTTTAGGATCATAGCCTTTGTTTGTCCAAACTGAAAATAATTATGTCAGCACAAGCTCTTTATGGGAAGCATTGATTTCATCCTTTAAGATGACCAAACCAGCTAACTTGGCTGATGCAGCCCAGCCCAGCCCACCCTTCTTTCGATTGTGAGAAATCATTCATTACTTTTTTTTACTGTCAATGGCATTTGTTGTTGACAGGGTTTTGCATTATGTTTAATTCAAAAAATGCTTGGAAGGCTACGTTCGAGAGCTGGATTTAAAGATCCCAATGCCAATAAGCACAGGGTTTAATCAAACCATCTTGGTTGGTGCAACTGTTGGGGTGGGACCCGGTAGGCGGTCAGTTTTCGTTTTGAATTTTTATAACTTCAATCTTTTATATTACAAAAAGAGAGACATTGATATGTAAGTTGAAGCATAACAAGAGTGTCACTTGCAAGCACCATAAAGCAACTCTGGACCTTTGAGGCGGAGGGTATGTCCACTCACCCAAAACTAATATGCAAGCTTCATATTGGGGTGCCACTTCAAAGCACCATAAAAGAGTCTGCCTACTGATCTGAAATTAATATGCAAGTTGAAACATAACGGGAGTGTCACTTCAAAACACCACAAAACAGCCCTGAACCTTTGGGATATGCTCGCTCACCAGAAACCTTCAAACTTTGAATGTAAGAATTTCAAATCTTCAAAAGAAACGAAATCCATGGTTTTGAGATGATATGGAGTATCTAATTTCTGGCATGGATCCGAGATATGCAGAGAAAATAGCAAGGACTGGATGAGAGAGAGACATCTATAGATTGCATCAAATATGTTTATAAAAACCCTGTGTGTTAATATCTTTAAATCGGATGATCTAAAATCAACCCTAGGTCTATATGTGGCTACTTAAAGGAGCCCAAGTCTTTCAATTTGAGCTGTGGACATCAGATGAATGAATTAATAAACCCGGGGTCGGGTTTGGGTCGGATAGGTAGGTCCTTCAGCTTCCGGGTCCAGTCCCCGAGCGGCACGACGCAAACAGCTGGGTCCCACCGGTTTAATGCGCGCTCCAAGGACCTATCTGCCCTTGACCAATCAAAGGTCGCCACGATTCCAGAAAAAGTGGGTCTAGGTGATGACGTCAGGTGGACACGTCATCCCGTTTTGGGTTGTGTTACTTCGACGGCAGTCTTGGATTCACGCGGGTGGTGCCGTTTGTCTTTTCCTGACATCTGCAGGGGTAAAAGTGGAACGCCAACCGTTCACAAGCCATCCCCATCTCTTTTGGTTAATACCGGAAACAGCACAAACTTTTCGGAATTTGAGAATGAATTTTATCTTTTTCCTTTTTCTGTTTGTTTCTTTTGTAATCTACTGAGGCGTGTGGATGTTAATTTTGGCTACTAAGTGTCAAGTTACGCTAAAGATGAAAGGAACAAAACTGTTATATATATATATATATATATATATATATATATATATATATATATATATATATATATATATATATATATATATATATATAGAGAGAGAGAGAGAGAGAGAGAGAAAGAGAGAGAGAGAGATAGATAGATATCCCAGAATTAATTATTTCGGATTTTTGTATCAAGTATAAACTACTCCCTGCTATCAAATTTTGGTATGAAGTATAGAGAGTATGCTAATAGCTTTGGATTAAACAAAAATTAACTGATCAATCTTCTGAATTCATTTATGGCAGCACTCCAAAAATACATATAACGTGGTATATTCCTGCATGCCTATCTGAACACGTGCATGTGCACCAAGAAAGGGTAAAAGGAATCATACATACTATATTTTAATATCAAAAACCATATCCAAAGAACTTAGTTTGATAAGAAACACGGCCTCTAGTAAAACCATGCTAAAAGCATGTGCATGTGCTTGAAAGGTGAGATTCTCCATTCTATTTATTTGTCATAAGATCCAGATCCCGACCAAGTGCATTATCTAATTCTATATATTATTAGTACTTGTAAGGAAGATGTAACCAACTTTTGTTTATTATAAGAGGACCTTGTTGTTTATTTACATGCATAATATTCTTTATAAGCCAAGGGATCTCGATTGTACAAATAAAGGACTCAACATTAGTGAGTGATGGCAGTTGGCGAGAGGCGAAGTCACCTCAAGATATAGAGTTGCTTTGAGACCTCAGTGGTTGTATAATATATTTTTCAACTCAAATGTCTTACACGTCACCGTTTGTAGTCCAAAGAAATAACATTCATTCACGGGAATCAAACTGAAAACACGATGTCAATTCTTAGGCTGACCAACTATGCTAAGCACCTCAGGACCAAAATATGCGAATGATGAAATGATACTAATTAACAAAGGAAAGAATGATGTTACCTTCTCTGGAAATTATATGTAGTATTTTCATTAAAAAGGCTTTGGAGCAAGTCTCAAACGGCATTTCCAGCCAGTTATATCTTTCGTGATGCTCTTCGTAATAATAACAACAACAATGACAATAATATTAGTAACAAGAAACTATAAAAAATGCTTAAGGTTTGAAAGAATAAAAAATCGCATAAGTACTCTTTAAAAGCTGACATTTTCTTTGACAATTTCTTGCAAGAGTTGAGTGCACATTTGCTAACTTCTAGAAGTTGAACATGAATTTATTATTTGCCCAAAAACAAGGTTTGTAATATTTATGTTAATGGTCATAATATATCTATCTTCATTTTGAAATGATGGCAATATATTTATGACTACCAGTGGACCGATCGAGTGAAGGAGGTGATAAAAGAGGTAGTTATCGGATGAGAGATGGCAAGTTGAAGCTGTCTTTAAGAGAAAGTTTGGTGGTTGTTGGAGTCAGCGACTAGTTGTATAAGATAATATTACTTCACAGTTCACACCAATACAAATTTAATGGATCTACCGACTACCTAAAATAAATTAATAAATATATATGTTTAGAAATAGAGAAAAATAATTAACAAAATGGGAAAACAAGTTGGCAGCTTTCAAAAATTAAAAGAACCGGAAAACTTTAAGAACGCGACAAACATGCCAAAATGTCAATTTTCTAATCATCCAAAGAAAAGTCACATTTATTCCTTTTATATAATTGCATTTGCATGCAATGCATCAGTGTCAATGCTATGCATTTTTCTTTGAGAGAGAGAGAGAGCCGAAAAAAAAAATGATAAGACTTCGTCATATCTGTGAAACAACTTGGACTGGAAGGGAGATACCTTGAAGAGGTCAAAGCTTCTCATCTTTCACCATGTCTCCAAGAAGTGGCATACCTGTCAACCAGCATGCCGCACATCCACATTTGAAAGAAACGTCGACATGACAAATGGCACAAGTGGGTTTGGTACAACTCGATGAAACAATGTGGCCAATGGCACTAGCAGAGACAAAAGTTTTGGCTGGTGGAGGCACTAGTTCAATAACATTAATGTCTTAATTTGGTTGTTTATGTATATATATAACCAAATATATGAAATTGTTAACATAAAATTAAGTAAAGTTTGTGAGGCTGGCCGCTGGTGTGAGAAACTGCCCACACTAACCACCATGTGGCTCCACCACTAGCCAATGGTTTGTTTACATCTTACGCAACCAGCGGCAGAGCCAGGATTTTTTGTTTAAGGGTCATTCAAGTCACAAACTGGAATCTAATGTGGGCACCACATTTAGCTAAACTTGGATCCAGTTCTAATGTAATGTAAGTTTTGAAAGACGAGTGTAGGTAGTGACCCACACCAGCCAGCTAACAATTAGATGTTTTATTTGCCACAATGAATCAAAACTCTTAATTAAGAACATTTTTTTGCTCTTGACATTCAAAATAAAAACTGACCACCTATCAACGATCATTTCAAACCCTTGCGCCAATCCCTTGAGAGATGGTAATGTAGTTTTTTTCGTATTCTTCAACTTCAATATAATATAAGGGCCTCAACAAAAATAATTTCATGTAACAGAGAGGGACAGGGATATGGTTGGACTGGACTGGCCATGAAAATGTAAACAAGATGTGATGAAAGTTTCGTGATTGCAGCTGACAAGACACCAACGAGTTGAAACTCATGTCGCCATCGTCCACATTCAACATATAATTGTTTCTGACGCGACAAATCATATTTATTTCCTGCTTCATGAGGTTTTTAAGTACTATAAGAACAATCGTAATAAATAATGACAATGATAAAAAAAAATTAACATAAGAAGACATTAGATCTTATTATTGTCTCTCGCTATGGCCTCGCGTCAATGATAAGATTCTCTCTCTCTCTCTCTCTTTCTCTCTCTCTCTCTCTCTCTCTCTCTCTCTCTCTCTATATATATATATATATATATATATATATATATATATATATATATATATATATATATATATATATATATATATATATATATATATATATATATATATATACCTTTGGATTGCTCGTTCATGTGCATTGGGATCGGTCCACGAGGCGAACCAACTGTTCTTGGGGAATTTTTCCATCACATGTTCCATTATATTAGGAAAACTATCTAATTAAAAGACAACAACTTCACGTGCCTCCACACTAAATGTATATGTATACATATGCGTGTCATACTTTACGTTACTAAATTCGTCCAGAGGTTGTCATGCTTTTATGCCACTTATTTCTAACTTGTTCAACTATACCCGTGAACCAAAAAATATAAACATTTTAAAGGATTAAAAGAAGAATGAAACTTTTTGATGCATGAATCAAATTTGATGAAACCATTTCATTTGACACTTTTCTGAAATCCAATGAACGAACTGATCATATGTATATTTTCACCGTTTCCTTGTTATATAGATTCAAATATGGGGCGAAGTTAGGATTTTTTTCAAGGGCGGGCCAAACGGTCCGACAAACCTATTCGGGTTGACCCAAATTAAATCGCATACCAAAATTACAAAATTAAAAGTTTTCAATTTTTTTAATGTAATTTTTTTTTTGAATTAGTTGGGTGGGGCCACGGCCTAGGCGGCCCCCGCTCCCTCCGCCCTTATTCGAACGTTTAAAAGTAGTTGACATTGTTGAATTCATGAAAAACAGTTCTTGATGGCCCTAAAACAGACATTATATATATATATATATATATATATATATATATATATAAAAGAGATAACTGAATGGTGATCCTTTTTTTGACATTTGGAGACATCACATATCAGTAGTACAATTGGAGTACCTAAATCTCCTCTCTCTCTCTCTCTCTCTCTCTTCCAGTGAACTCCTATCTTTCTAGGCCAAATTCAATTCAAATGTCAAATTTAAATTCAGATTGTAAAATTGGACTTCAAATTTGGATATGATTTTTTTTTTATCTGAATTCGAATCTGAATATATAAATATCTAAAAAAATAGATGCAACTAAAGGTATATCTGATTCGAATTCTATCTGTTGACATCCCTATCGTCTCATCTTGCCCAAATTTGATACCTTAAACTTTTTTTTTTAAATCGGTCACCATCTAATTTTCTATTGATATGCATACATATAGATATAATATATAGAAAGAGAGAGGGGGTGAGAGAGAGAGCAGCCATACATTCTCTATCATATTAAAAAAATCCATTAGAATAAGATATAAGAGAAAAAACTCCAAGGACCAAGACAATTAATTGGTGATTGATTTAAATAAGAATTCTGGTTCTTCCATCTCTCTCTCTGCCGGCGATCGTGGGATTTGAAAAATCGGAGCTAAGATCGCGTTGGCAGGCACTCATCAGAAACAACAAATTCAAAGTCAGCAGCAGCAGGAGGTGTAGTTGCAGTCGGCTACAAGGCAAGCTTGCGATTAGATGTCAGAACTTAATGGTTATTACATTGCTAACGTGCGGCCTAAGGTTTTCTTTTCTGGTGACATCTTATTCTATTTTATTATCTCCAAATCAAAGGCAACCACGCCAAGAAATCGACAATACAAGCACATGACTGTTGCCGAGAGGTGTGATGAATCAATCAGCAGAGCTACCAACTTCCCAATTTCCTTCCTTTCTAAACCATGAGAGTTTCTGCCGTCATTTTTTTGAATGGTTTAAGCGAGGGTTTAGGTCTACCAACTGGTCGCTAGGGGATTTTAACACCTCAACTGTACTTCCCCATCTGTGGGGGTAGCAGGGAAAGCCTGTCCGACCTAAACCCCTGAACCAAACACGGGACAGACAGGAAATGACTCCATTGGCCCTGGACTGAAGCGACCAAAAGGCCCTCCCCAACAACCGTGGAATCGGATTCCTGTTTCTGGAATTGGAAACTCATGCATGGGTCAGAAGCGGGGCCTGCCTTTCGAAGACGACAACTCATGGAGCCCGCCATGCCTCTCGAGCTTGTTTATGCCGATTCAAGTGTGCAGGTTGAGAAGTACGATAGTTGGAAGTTCAAGAACTTTCTGGTTTTGTGAACCTGTGTTTTGCGTATGACTGGCTTATTATGTTCTATTTGCTTTCAGTTGACCGAGGGGTAGGATAATGGCGTTGGACTTGTTAATTTTTTTTTTCTTCTCTCTGATGCCATTTCACCCAAAAAGTTCTTTTTGTGAGTGGTGAATTCAAAGATCCGGGAATATCTTGGATTTTTACTTGTATCTTATGTATACAGTTTGATACAAGTAGAAATCTAAGATATTCTCGGATGTTTCAATTCACCACCCACAAAAAAGAATGGAGAGTGAGTGAGTGAATGATGACTTGGTTGCATGGAATCTCTATTTAAATCAAATAGATAGTTGAAAGATACAATAAAAAGAAAAAAATGTGAACACATACTAAATGAAAAAGTTCATCACCTTTTTTTTTCTTGTTTTTTTTGTTAGACCATTATGATAGGTTACATGGGTATATATATATATATATATATATATATATATATATATATTCAGAAAATTAAAAGATTTAAACCTATTTAAGTAACATGTAATCAAGACCCACAAGGGTCAGTGGGGAAAAATGAGAGCCATGAATGATTGACCAAATATCAAGGCCATTGAAAGGCTGCCTTTCTCGAAATTTAGATTCATTTGGTACTTTGCAAGAGAATAGCGTGTCCTTTCTGAATCACCTAGAGTGGGGAGCCCTCACCCCTAAATTAGTGAATCTTTTCGTCTATTTAATAATTCGAGTGTTTTTCCCTCATGGTGAAATCTCACGTGCAAAGGTGAAGTATGACTTTCGTTCCACCCCACCAAAAAAAAGGGAAAACCAGAAAATTAAAATAAAAAAAAAAGTGGGAGGAAGAACAGGAAAAAAATATTATTTAAATGATGTTGGTTTCTTTGCTTTTGCTGCCTGATGATAGCGTTGTTTCTTCTGCCAGTTCTTTAATCAGGATCCTTTTTTATTCTGGTTGGTCTCGGGATCGGGCTGTCTCCTTCTGAGGGACCTTCTCTCTTGCGGAAGCTCTGCAACTTCCCCTCTTTTTTGCCTCCCATTAGACTCACAAAAGGCACGAAGGCAGAGGGTGATAGCGAGCGAGCGAGAGCGAGAGCGAGAGAGAGGGCTATCTCTCGCGCCTTTCTTCATTTACCTGCTACCCTTTCGTTTTCTCGGCACGCCATTTTCGTACCTCTGCCTCTTTCTCTCCCTCTGCCTCTCTTTCGGTCTCTGCCAGGCTCTCGCTCTCTCTCCATTGCTTGTTCTCTTTCTGTCTGATTGTTTTGCTCTTTAGCTTCTCTCTCTGGATCAACGTCACTCTGTCGAGAAGCCGTTGCTGCCTGCCTTACCTGCTTATCTCTGCCCTACCCAGAGAATTCTTTCCGTCTAGCCACCTGCAGAAGATCAGGTTGAGCAATTTCATTTTCTCCTCAAACTGGTATATCAAAGTCTGGTCTCAATCGAGTAAGTTACCTCTCTCACTGTCTCTCTCTTCTCTCGTTTTAGGGTTTTTTTTTTCTTCCCCAGTATTTTCTTTTGTCATGTGTTTAGAGGCGTCGTTCCAGTTGAAGCTATCTTTCTAGAATATACTGTGAACCAGTGTTGACATTGTAATTACTGTAGCAGTTCTCGTCGACTTCCTTTTGTGAAATATTTTCTCTTTTTGATGTTGTTGAAGTCCTTTTGTTATTTGAGCTGCCTTGTATTTTATAATTCTCAAAGGTGAGGAAAGCATGCTGAGCAATGATTCATCTTCTAGCATGGGCTGTTCAATAGCAATGGAAGTAAATAAATGCATATTCTTCGATTTTAGCTCAAAAGAATGTTTTAACATAAATGACATACTATGTGTTAAGTTTATCGCGCTGTTATATTTTCTTTCTGCTTCTAGCTTAATGTGTCGCAGATAGAAAACTAAGAGCTTAAAAGAAAAAAAGAGTGATCCTTTTGCATCTGTCTCTCTGCACACACACACACACAGAGGGCAACATCTGTTTAGGTGGACACTTAAATTTGTTACATATTGCATGTTTTCAAAGTCGTCATTGTCCCTGTTGAAATCACCGTCTATTAGATTAGTGGACAAGGAAACTGAAGCCTGGTCTCAAAAGCTCAAGTAAAGTTTTTTTGCTTGCTTCCAGGGTTTTGTATTATCATGTTCTAGTTAGTCTAAATGAATTTTCGGGTTGCTACTTGCTAGGTGGAAGGGGCCGAATGTTTTCAATAGTAGTAACAGGACCGCTCTGTACTGTTGACAAGTTGAAACAAAGGGATACAAGTCATGTCAAAATTTGCATTTTTATTCGATCCTGGGTCCAGGACACTTTGTAAGAACACCTTCATTCATGTTCCAGTGCTTTTTTTGGTGTATCTCTACTGTTTTTATGGTTCAGTCTTCAAAATTTCTTATCTTTCATTGTGCTATCAGTTCGATGGCTTGTACTCATTTCACATGTATATTTTTAGGTACCTCTAGTTCAGCCTGCATAGCACTGAAGATGATTGGGGACAGCCATTGGTTGAGCTACTTGCATTAAATATGCCGTTGATGTTCTAAATGTGGACGATTGAATCTTAAGTCTCACTGAGTAACCAAATGCTTCAGACAACTTTTAAGTTGTGATCAAGGAAGATGGTTTCAAGCATCGCAATATTGTTCATCAGGTTTGCTTCTGTGTACCTCTAACTAAGAATTGATACTTGTTCCTTTTGTTTTGCATTCTTTCAAAGTTACATATATTATGGCACGATGTGATATGTCCATAAGTGCCTGTGTAATCACATCCACATTGATCTTATGATCTCTCTATCTTTCACATTTGTCTCTTCATCAGTTCATCCTTAACCATGCAATAAAATTAACCTACATGGTCTTGTCAAATAGGTAGCAAAATTGTCCAATAGGTAGGAAAATTATTGTTTCCTGCAAATTTTTTGCCATTGTGTTTTTTGATACATATGTTTCATCATGCGAAGTTTTAATTTCTTCATGGCTGCATGGAGTATGTTATGTTCTAGCCTTTTGTTTGATTAGAAGCAATTTGCTTGTGAGTCACATCTTTCTTTCTCCTGTTCATGGCAAATTATTTTCTATTTTTCATTTGGTCTTCGTATATTGGCTCTTGTGGTCAACACTTTTGGCACGATGGTCTGTAAAGTTTTTTGCTTCTTTTAGTGGATTACTTGGTTTTTTTCCTGCACAGTTTCTGTATCTTCTTATCTGTATTTCAGATACAAATATCTGTCAGCTTTTGTGGAGTAGTTCTTGGTAAGGTCAGTATAAGAAATGTGAACATTTCTGGTACTTTTTTTTTTTCGAAGGTAGAGAATTATACTGCCTGAGTTTGTTGCCAGTCTGAAAAGAAAATGTTGATCATGTGGTTGCTGTAAACACTTATTTGAATTGGTTGATTTTCCATTCTATCCTTCAATTCTGGGTTCACACACTGGCAATAGGTAATGATGGTTCATTTGTCTGCTTTTGGGCCTCAATTTCCTGCATGGCCTAGAAAAGGAAGAAAAAGCTTGTTCTTCCTTTATCATCTTTTGTGCTGGTTGTGATGGAAATATAAAACTTCTGGTGTATGTGTTGCCCTTCTTGATGCAGTATATAGTTCTTTCTTTTGAAAAATGAAGAGGCTTCTTACCTGGCATCTTTGTTTCTTAATTGTTCCTTATCTATCATCTCAGGTTCTGACATTTCCCGCTTTTTATGCAAGTCTTTTGCAGACAATATTGCTCCTGGGAACCAACCTGTATTCATTGACTTAACAGGAATCTGGTTGGGGTAACATTATCAGTTCACCCCATAATTTCTTGGATTTGTCTGGAATCTGGTTGGGATAACGATATCAGTTCATATTCAAGTACTTCCTCTGTGTAGGTGTATTGTTGTATGGCATTCACACTTGGATGATATTGAACCTTCCAAGCAGTTAAATCTTTAGAGAAGATAGTCATGGCTACATATTTCCCTGGTTCTAGTAGTCAGAATGATGTTATGCCTACCTTATACCTGAAGGATGGTAGTCAGAATCCCTACCCAGATTCGGCACTTCCAGGGCACGTGATGTATATGAACTATTCAAGTGCCAGTACATATACAAACAACTTGCCAGGCCACCCTCGATCTCCACAAAATTGTGTTGAACTTCCTGCAGCTGGCAGTATGGTATCACAGGATTCACACGTGGAGGTCTCACGTCCTACTGCATCATACCCAGGCATCATCTCCAATTTGGTTGCACCTCGCCTTGAGGAAAGCATTTTGAATACCTGGAGGGATGGTAGGAATGAAATGTTTATGCAACCAAGAGTTACACTTACCAATATGCTGGGCATTAGAGAACAAATAAATGGTGGTAATGATTTGGCACGTGACACTTTGAATCTGAACCCCGAGGTGGGTATGGGGACACAGTTGAGCATCTTGCAAGGTGGACAAGGTTTGCAAGTGCAGCGGGCAGATGTAGCAGCTGTGCAAGGGCAAGGGCTATCTTTGAGCCTTGGCACACACATACCATCTGCAATTACAGCTTCTCCTTTCCAATTTCGTCATGAAAATCCTGATGTTCCATTTGTAGGTTCCCAGAGTTTGGAGAATGAAGCTCACAAAAATAATGGATTCAGTTGTAAGCAACCAAGTGGCAATAAATTTCCACCTGCCTTTTCAGGGACTGATCACATAGCAAAAGGGGACACTGTAAACAATTTTCAACCGCCCCTAGTGGTAAAACAGATGCATATGGGTGGGTCTTCATATGGATTGACGAGTCTTGCAAGTGCTATTACGAATTCCAAGTATCTCAAGGCAGCACAGCAGTTACTCGATGAGGTTGTAAATGTTCGAAATGCTTTGAGATCTGAGACGAACAAGGGCCAAAGCTTTCGGACATCCACTGGTATGACCAGTTCCAAGGAGATGGATACAAGAAATGCTTCTGGTAACCCATCCTCCACTGGGTTGGCTCAAGAATCGATGCAAAGTGTCTCCAATGAGTTGTCACCAGCAGAAAGGCAGGAGATGCAAGCAAAATTGACACAGCTTTTGTCTATGCAGGATGAGGTAGAATTCTCTCTCTCTCTCTCTCTCTCTCTCTCTCTCTCTTCCTTTGTGGAGCAGACATACACACGCACATGTGTGTAATATCACATCCTTTGTGTGTGAAGCAGACTATAGAGATCATATTGAGAACAGATGTGGGGTTTAGAAGCCCAACTGCCCTACCACCAGTTGTCTTGGTGTCTACCTTTTGGTTATGAACCATGGTACAGACGGATTGAGATCGCCAGACCAGGCATTTGAGTGAGTTTGGGCTGGTGGTGCATTACATGTAATGTGCATTTACCTTTTTTTACCTGATATTTCATCAAACTTGTTCCTGTTTTAGAAAATATAGCATCTCAGCATTGCCTGATAGAGTTGACGGACCCTCAGATCAGATTCTTATTGATGGACCCTCAGATCAGATTCCTAAGTTTTATGTTATGTGGTTCTTGCTTGTAAGCATATTTATCTCCCTCCCTTTCATGTTGTATACCACCGGCAGGTAAAAAGGCAGTTGGTGGTTCAATTTCCGTAGACGTCAACTCCCTGTGTAAGTGCTAGCAGGCATAGGCCCCTAAGGTAGAGGTACTAGCCTCAAGATTATATACCACTGGGCAAGCAGTGAAGTCTCTTGGGCCTGGTGCAGTTTGCTCAAGTTACCAAAGGAAAAAAAAAAGAAGGAAAAACTCACTTTGGTGAATAGGGCTTGGCATGTCTTGCATGCTATTATACACTTATATGATCTCTTAATTATCAGTTCCATTTCATAAATTTAACAAACCTAGAGAAACTTATCTCATTCTGGTACATGTTCCCATCTATTAGAGGCAATGGTTTATATAATTGTGAGGTTGTCACCTACTCTGGTTTTGAAGTGTGGAGTTAACTATTCTTCCATCTCTTAGGCCTGGCTTTGACAAGTTCAACTGAAATAAAAATTTGAACTAAAAAAATGGTAGAAAGCTCCTTAGGTACAATCTTTATCATCATTTATCTGTGTATTTTGGATAATTGCATCCTTTTAGACGAGAAAGAAAAAATGAAAACGCCTGCCTCGAGGTTTAGGATCATAGCTTCATCTATTCAAACTGAAAATAATTGTGCCTGCACAAGCTGTAGAAAACTGATAACACAATTGTGATGAGTCATTCATTAGTTTTACATCACGGGTATTTGTTGTTTACGTGGTTCTTCATTCCTCATGTTCAGTTCAAAGTTTCAAACATGCCTGGAAGGGACCCTTATGAGCCTAAAGCCTCCTAAATGAGAGGTTTTTTATAGTGCTTGGAACATCGAAATGTATTGATTTTTTTCTAAAAAAAAACTTTTTTTGGCTTACATGATCTTTGAACATTTCTTATGATTAAAAATAATACCACAATGTTTGTTGTAAAATATGTAGGATTTTCTTCTTCTTTGTGTGGTCTTTGATAACTGTTTTTTGTTTTTAAATTGATACTGATATCTTTCTTTAAATGTTTTTGTTCATGACTAAGCCAACTGGCCCATGTAGGTAGTGGATAAGCATTTAGAAAACTGGTGCTTATCACCTCTTTTACCTATTTAGATAGGAGATAGGTTCAAAACCATAAAATTGACAACTCTGCACAAATTGGGGATTTTACCATAGAAAGCATTATTTTGTCCATGACTGCTTTTATGGCCTGTTGCAGTGAGGATTTTGGACAGGAATGTAGTGGGTAAGTTTTCTGTTGGTATCTGCCTCTATTTAAGTTGCATTCATCTTGTTTATATGTGTGAGATATGACCATTATTGGTCTTTTAGGTGGTGCATAAATGCTCGATCCTTCCTTGGACTAGCTTGATGTAAAAGATTCAGCGCAGAGGACTGCTTAATTGGCTTATGCACCAATGGAAGCATCCATCATTTTCTTTTCTTGGAGTATTTACTGCCGTGCTTAAGAGTTGCACTGGCTGCTTTTGACTTCATTAGGAAGATGGACGCTGGTTTTACTCTTTTTGTCTGCATTTGACATATGAACATTCTTTCACATTACGGAGTTGCCTGAAAATCTTTTTCCTTGTGTGTAGATGTGCATACAACATGTGACCCTTCTGTGTCTGTGCATGGGCATGCAGCTACTAGAGAATTTGCATTATTCATATCCAAAATTCTCTTATTACATTTCTCCCAAATTGAAATTTGCCAAGCATTACTAGACATTTTCTAGTGCATTTTGTGTTTGACTGAGTTCAGGATTATCCTGTTGGTCCATCCATGATAGTTTCATGGATGATTATCGGTACATTTTCCTTCCAAAGAGCATGCAACCATTGCAAGTACTTAAAAGGTGTATCTCACTAATTTTTTTTTCCTGTGTATCAATGGTGTAGTTTAATACTTTTTTCACTTCTGACCATGTGGAAAAATGTAATAATCCCCTATAGAGCGTAGTGGAACATTTTCTATTCCTTCAGTACCTTAAGCTCACCTTCTTTTTATTTTGTTGTTTTTTCAAAATAATTCCACCTTTTGGAATGGGGTATCCCTATTGGCACCTTCACAGTATATAGATGAAGGAAGTAGATTTTGTTCATAAGGTTGGAGATACGAGCCATGTGAAAGTTGGAGTTTGGCCAAATGAACGGTGTATTGTGGGAAACAGCTACTGAATGCCAGGCCATTCTCCCCCTCATAAATAGTGTTTGAAACATCTTGGCATAGGTAGATAAAAGAGTTAATTTGTTTTTTTGTTTTTGGGCCTCCACCCTTCCACGGACTTCATTAGATGGATGATTCTTGTGTCAGCTGTTTTCTTTATAGTAATAAGTTCCACAAGTGTCTCTTGAAGATTTCATGTTTTTTTCCAAAACTGTCCATCATTTGCTTCTTAGGACAGTTCCATTCTTTATTATTTTAACCATGATTAACAGTTCAGTGGGATTACTTTTACACCATTCTGTTTTAAGTCATTCTCATCTCCCTCTTTCTAAGAAAATTTCTGTCATTTTCAGTGGAAACATTGCTTTTGCAAGTAGCAAATTTAACCTTGTAAGGTAGCAATGGATAGGGAAAAACTAATCTGATGTTTAAAATGAAAAGTTTGAAAGTTCTACATGTAGACTTTTGTTTGTTAAGTTATTAACTGTGAAGAAAAAATAAATGAGATAATATTTTTGGTGGATCGTCTACTTGGCTGTTTCTAAGATCAATGATTGGACAAGGGTGCCATCATGCTTGTTGTCTGGATCTGAAATCATCCTTGGTTGTTTGACATGTTCCCTTTTGACCTCTTGCGTCTCAGGTTTCTTAGTTGATCTGGGGCCTGTCCAACACGAAATGGAATTGAGTTTGAATTTCAGACTGTAGAACCCAATCTTGCATAACCGTCCGTGCTTCCTAGGAATAACTTTTCTGAAGCCATGATGATTGTTGTCCTTCAGGTTGACAGAAGATACAAGCAATATTATCATCAAATGCAAATTGTCGTTTCATCCTTTGATGTAATTGCTGGATGTGGTGCTGCTAAAACATACACCACACTTGCCCTTCAAACTATTTCAAGGCACTTCTGCTGTTTGCGAGATGCAATAAGTGGCCAAGTTCAGGCAGCTAGAACGAATCTTGGTGAGCAGGATCCATCAAATGGCAAGGGTGGTGGCATAGCTCGGCTTCGGTTTGTGGATCAGCAGCTTAGGCAACAGAGGGCTCTGCAACAGCTTGGAATGTTGCAACAGCATGCTTGGAGGCCACAGAGGGGCTTACCAGAAAGTTCGGTCTCCATTCTCCGTGCTTGGCTTTTTGAGCACTTCCTTCATCCGTAAGATTTTTCATCAGTCATTGTTTCTTTTCCATTCGTATTTGTTTGAAAATGTTTGACCACCTTTCCTCTTGTAATTTTTTTCTTCACCAGTTATCCCAGTGACTCTGATAAACTAATGCTTGCACGGCAAACGGGCTTGAGTAGAAGCCAGGTAGAGAAATGATGCATTGACACACACTCCTCTCTCTCACTCACGCACGCATGTAGTAACATTTTTTATGGCAAAATCTCATTTTCATTCAGGTCTCAAATTGGTTCATAAATGCCCGAGTTCGACTTTGGAAACCAATGGTTGAGGAGATGTATAAAGAGGAAGTTGGTGAGGCTGAGGCAGATTCAAATTCATCATCTGAAAATGCAGCTAAAGATGGTGACTCGAAAAGCGATCCTAAAGAAACAGAGCTACAGGGTAACAGACAGACTACTGCAGACAAAAATCTTGCTAGTGAAAACAGAGGATTGAAGACGGACTTTATCTTGGATACGGAACTAGCGAGTGCTGATGAACTCAATAATAGCCCTCATGTTGTTGAAGATAGCAGCAACTATGGGAACACAAAATTCAGGGACCAGAGATCTGGTACGGACCAGTGCAATCCTCTCCAAGATGCTCTCTTGCATTCTGATACTGGTGAGAGGTTCATTTCATACCAAATGGCAGGTTTAGGGAGATTAGAGAATGATTCTTACACTGCGAAGGGACGTGCCAATGGTGGTGTTTCACTGACTCTGGGATTGCAACATTGTGATGGTGGCAGGCTAGCAGTGTCCAGTGAACCACAAACCTTTGTGGCAACCCAAGGGGAGGATATGTACAATTCAACTTCTGTTAGCACAACCACTTCCAATTATGAGTTCATGAATATGGGGAGCAGAACACAAAGGTTTGGTTCATCGCACATGTTACATGACTTTGTGGCTTGATTCATGCTTGTCAACGGTTTATTCTGATAAATATGGATGATTATTGATTTTGTCATTCTTGTCCCATTGTAAATGGGGCCTCAGTATGAAGCATATTGTAATATAGAAAGGGAGTGTATTGTAGCATGTACTGTACAGGTATACTAAATATTTTTCATTTACAATTGTGATGCTGGGTACATCTGGGTTCAAACTAGAAAAGGAGAAAAAAAAAAGTTTTCCATTGCAGTACAAATCTTATTGCATGGAGAAACTGTGTAATTCAAAATATAAATTTGCTATGTACCACAGAGATAGAAGCATCATATGCACCATGTAGAATGAATATTCTATTTTTGTTGTTCTGTGCCTGATCGACGTATTCCATGTTTAATACCGAATGCAAATCCAGTTCGTTGAAGTTTGCGCTCTCTGTATCTCTCATAAAACCTCATCCTGTTATAAAACTCCTAATGATTGCTGAAGAACGAATCCTTCATAATTTTGACAGCCTGAGCGCTTCATGAGAACTTTCATCGCTGTGGTGGAAAAGACCATCTACAGATGACGACGAAGCTAATATTTTTATGATGGGTGGACAAACTGTGCGCTCTGCAACGCTAGATTTTTTTTTTTTCAGATGACTGCCATCTGAGAATAATGCATTCTTTCCTTGTTCCCCCTGTTGTTTTATGGATAGAACTTCAGATATTCGAAGAACTGTGATCCTCAAAGAAGATTGGCAACTCAATTTCAATAAATTAAGATTCAGAGGGTTCTCCCTCTCTTTCGGTTGCTCGAACTGCTGCACACCCTCAAAATTCAAGATTACCAGCCACGAAAAGGCACCGTTGACTGCAACAAAAGGGTTATTCATCGATCATTACACGGGTAACCACACATACTAATTTGGCCGTACATTGATAATATTTCATTATAACGTTAGCTTTATGATCTGTGCTGAGATTGGGTTCTCCCGTCATTTCATACTCACATTCTAAAGTGCTTGCCTGAACTGCTTTTTCCTCGTAACCGACGGTATAGGCTGTTGTATTTTTGGATAGGTGGACCCTGCGAGGCGCAGAAGAAAAGAAGCGTACACACTTTCAACTGACAAAATCTTCCACTCAGGCAGCCTTCACCGCATTTAATTACACAAAGTGGTAAATGGGCTCGTGTAACTTGCAGACGACCAAACTAAGCAGAGGGAAAGATAACGTCCTTTCTCTTTTGTTGAGGAAATATGGGCTCAGTTTTCAAGAGAATATTAGTGGGCCACGGTCAGAAGTTCAGCACTCGATCCAGTTCATGGCTGCAAAGCACCAATCATGATATTCCTGCACAAAGCCAATGTATCTAACAGCATGCAGGGAGATGATGGCAGTGTTGCACCTTAGATACAAACAGAGAGAATTGGGTAAAGGGCAGTTCTTTGTCCCATCACTTTCTGTCCCTGTTAGAAGCAGAGCGCCTCCTGTCAGCATTCGGGGAAAAGATATTCCCCTTTCCCTTCGACGATAAAAGAGCTCTTGCACCATCGCTACCTGTCATCAATCTTGCCCATGGTGTCAACATCATTCACAAAACTCTTTCTTTTATTTTCACAAAAGGTAACATTGAGAGATTATTGATGCACGACACTGACGAAGCAGCGCGGGCCATTGGCATTACTTTGAGGGGAAAATGGAATGAGAGACAGAGAGGGTTCATTTGTCCTTACGTCATGCTGCCATCTGATATCAAATTCTGGCACCGGTGCCATCTTTATCTGCAAACGTTACTTCTTTAGTCTTATAAGGACAAGCTGCTCCTTCTCCCATGCTTGATTCCTTGTGTATTGTGCACTTTCAATAGTTGCTTTACACGGTGGGAACATTTTTTAAAGCAAAAAGAGTTCTTTGATTGAGGAGGAGCACTACTGGGTTAGTGGCCACTTTCCATGACAAATTTTGGTTTCTGTTTCCTGTTCCCGATAAGATTTTGTTAGAAAAAGATAATCGCTGATTTTGTTGGTTTCTTGATGTAAGCAACAGAAAAACTTCAGTGTCCTTTTCCTTTCCATCTGATGCGCTTTAACTTCACTATGTTTTGGGAAAAGTTGGGGAAGGACATGGTAATGAACCTTCTAAGGAATAGCAGCAAAATCCTTAGGATGAACCTCCCCACCCCTTAAGATGCAATCCATGGTATGATTTGATAAGAGATCTACCTCATATACATAGTTCTAACACACTGTGCGTTTGAAAGCCATAGATTTAAAATCACTGTTATGCGTCAGATCCATAAATATCAGGTCATCAGAGAAGGCGATGCGACCGTTATATCTTTTAAACACAAAATTAGGATTCATAATCTTAAGATCTTAGATCACCTCAGTCCGAAGGTGACATTTTCAGTTCAATATGATTAATGAAAACCATGAAGGCACATTTTGCTTGGGTTTTAGAAGTTAATAAACAACACTCGACACATGACCAGCTCCCATCTCACTGTGCCAAGGGCTGCAAATGTTCCTGCTTTCCTTATTTACTGGATTCAATTCCAACCCAAATTCTGATGCATCATGTTACAGTGATCTGACCCATTTGCAACTGGAGATTGCCAAAGAACTTAGCCTGATTCCTAAGCCAATGTCAAGACCAATTTTCATACGCAGTTAGCATATCAATCTCATAATATTTCCAAAAATCCATGCTAACCAGCCAGTCGAGGATGTTCGTGAGCCCAGTACCGAGGGCTTGAACCCCCCAAGCCCTAACACCGGAGATGGAAAATCGATGTTGGGAAGCCGGCGTCATCCAGAATGCGAGCAGAAATGGTGTCAGCATCTCCAAAGGATTCTATAGGCCACGGTGGGGAGCTTGAGATTCGCCTGCATGATGGTAACCCTTGCATCATTGTCATCAACCAGGCGTTAGAGAAGATGAAAATCCCCTTCCGTTAGACTGACCTGACATGCTTTGTCGGGGATTCCAACTCCAAGAGTATGGAACACTACTAAGCACTAACAATCTATGAAGACAATGAATAGACATTAGAAATCCTAGGCTTTCCTTCCTGGGAAAGGGCGTCTTCTTGGTGAGGGTAGATATCGAATCAGACCTGCAGGTGGGTTCTATGGAAGGGAGCTTTGGAAAATAGGCGGCAGAGTTCTTGCTGCCACAAAAAGGTATGTTTGAGACTCGATGAAGATTGAGGGCAACTTATACGTCCCTTTGTGGATCCGTTTGCCAGGTCCACCGGTACTTCTTTGTTATTGAAAAAATTTCTGAGGCGCCGCTGCTGCGTTAGGTGGGCAACTTATTCAAAAAGGCTTCCACATGCAAGACATGTCCCGTTGAGCTTTGCACAAATCTGTCCGTTTTGGCCCTAAGCATTTGTGGCAGGAAAAAGTTTATGAGAGTAGTCGAAAATACTCATCTGGTAGAGTCTTCCGGATGAATAAATTTCAGGTTGAAGAACAAATCGGGGGGAATAGCTGGTCTGACGTCAAAGTGGCCAGAAGACAGTGGAAGAAGGGTTCAAAATATAATGGGGTTGCTCATCCGGAGGAAACTAAGCCGACAGTGGTAGTGAAAGAAAGAAAAAAAGCAAGGGGTGTCTCCCAACAATAGGCAAATCAATTCCAGGCCCTAGCATGAGAAACAGAGGAGATGGAGGTTTGCAGTGGAGGTCATGCGTAATAATCCAGTTTGTTTGTCTATGGATGAAAGGAGACAGCTACCTCAAAGCAAACCAATCCCTATAGCACCAACTGAATAGGAAGGCGCACCACGAAACCCTGGCCTTAATCAAGGTATGCAGACTATCATTTCAACCACTATCGAGCTGTTTTTGATGAAGTATTGCATGCTAAGCGTAAATATGTTTACATATCGACTTTGTTAATGAACATAGCATGCTGGATAGCCTCCTACCTAGCTTTGATTTGAGGCAACAGACAATGTTTCGGGAAGACGGGCAAAAGATTAAATTATATAAAAATTAGAATAATAGAGAAAATGATGATTCTAGGGCAAACTTGATGCTGAAACATGGAAGAAGTAAATGGACTGATATTTAGGTTCTTCCCTACACACAAGCCAGAGGTAAGCACTAAGCAGGCGCACCACCCTCTCATAGAATATAATATAATAAATATATATTAATAAATACTCCGTTATTGGGAGGATCGAAGCACTCTCGTTCGGATTCATAAAACAACTCTCAGAGATCTTTTCCCCTTTTGGAAGATACAGGAGCGAAACAATACCTGTGGTTGAATGTAGTCCTGGGCATAACTTTTAGATTGAATGACATATTATTTAGTTGCAGCGAAGTCCTATTGACCAGCACCCAGTGAATTCGGCATAACACTCTCTTAATTCTCGTTCTATTATTCGACCATGTCATCTCATAGCCTGGATCGTTAATCATTTTAAGATCGCAAAAAACAAGAAATTGGTTAACATTAGCAAAGAAAAGGTGCCATTGGATGTCTTCTAGTTTTATCCATTGGTCCTCTCAGACAATTGAAATTGCCAAGGAGCGTACAAGGAGTTTGAAGGTGAATAATGCTATTTGACAGTTGCTGAAATGACTCTTTCCTAACGAAAGCATTATTATGCAAATAAACACCAAACGACGTAAAGCAAAATCATGTTTGTCTCACCTTGCATTCAACCCTTATCTTGAATTTGCTGGGAGCTTCAATAGAACTTCTGGATCTCAACAAAGAACAATCCTGGCAGTCCATTGATCTAGCATCAAATTAGACCAAAAAACCCATTTGCTGTGGATTTTGCACCAACTGTCAAACAGTGTAGAGTTAAGGATTGTGTCAAATAAAAACATGACACAAGGAGTTCAATAACCAGTCGACTTCTTTGTGGGCTGTCACTCTCACGAGGCCACACACATTCCAAGCTATGAGTTTCATTAGACGAAGACAAAGATAGATTCTCCTCTGCCCAATGCTACTTCACCTTCGATGACTGCCTCAAACCATCATCTACACATAAGTAATGAGAACCCTTTGGTAGATCTATAAGAACATTGCAGTCAAAAGACACCACAATCTAGCTTCGTAGAGTATCTTCTTCTGTAATAGAGCATTGTACATGGTCAAGAGGGGGAGGCCTTAGAGGCGGGTGGTTTACGCTATGGCAGATGTTAGCGGTTCGAGTCTGCTTATCTCCAGTACATTCCATCATCAATAGATCGATCTGTATCGGTTCGATTCAGTAAAAAGTGAGCCAATAATGGTAAAACTTCTGACAGAATTGCTGCTGAGCATGTTCAGCTACCACCTCTACAGCATTATCATCATCTTCTGTGGTTTCTATTTCTCCTCCTGTGGCTGTTTCTTGTTAATGCAAAAATGAGGCAATTTGCAGAAATTTTTTTGGTTGCACTGTCCACCTGATGCTTGATCAGCACAAGTCAATTATGTTTAATAAAATCAAGTAGCCCTGGATCAAACATGTTAATCAGAACTTCTCAAACGAGTAATGCAACAGAGACTCGTGGGGATCTACTCAAGTGGACTCTATCAAGCACATGGAAATGTATAACAGAATCAGAGATAAATCTAGCACTAATTTACAAATGAAACTTATCTAAAAAAGTGGAAGTATTCCTAGGGCTAAATGGTGTTTGAATTTGGCGATAGATGGAAGACTGCTGACATTGGATAAAATTCAGAAATGGGCCATTCCAATTCCTAATATGTGTGTTATCTGCAAGCAAAAGGCAGAATCGACCATTCATATTTTTCGTACTTGCAGCAATGCAAAGATTTTGTGGCAGAGGATGGGAGAGTAATTCGATCGGAGGATTCAAATTAAAGATTCTCTACGACATCAATGGCAATGTTGGAAAATGCAAACTTTCAAATCGACATGGATGAAAAATCCTGGCTATCAGTCTTCCCCATGACAATATGGAGCATCTGGAAGCAAAGAAATGCTGCTTATCATAACAGTAGTGATCTGATGGCTGCTAATGCTTGCTGGATTTCCTGTGGGAAGATCTAAACAATTTATTTTTGTAGCTCGTTGGGGCATCAAATACGTATGACTTTATACTACTATTAGGCCTGATCCATGGCCTCCTTTTAACCATATAGAGTGCTATATCAGCGAGTGCAAGAAAGATAATGCTTATGCCAATGTTATCATTGGTGTATTGTATCGTGTATCAGTCAGGCCGACCTATATGCCGTATCGTGACGTATCGTAAAATTAATTTTTTAATTTGTAAAAATTATTAAAAAATACAAAAAAAATCAGAGAAGTTCTAAAAAATCCGAAAAAAACAAGCAAAAATCAAGAAAAATGTATTTAAAGCAACAATTCATCATTCATGAATACGAAGGATGAACTATGAAGTATGAATATGAACAACACATTCCAAAATAAGAAATCAAACATTCAAAAATCAAAATAACATACTAAGTAGCCGAAGAGTATTCGATTACATCACAATTCATAAGTTCAGAAGTCAAAACATATAGACATAGTTATCATCTTTCATGATTCAACAAAAAGCCTCGTCAATCGTCATCTGCATCATCATCTTCATTCTTCATCATCATCTTCATTTTCTTCATTAAGTGTTTCTTCTATCCCCTCTGTTTCAAATGGAATGTCACCAACATTCCATTGCTCCCCAGCCTCTCCTTCTTCAATAATCTCTGCTGCTTCTTCAAGGTTCAAAACATCAACATTGTCCTCATCAAGTATTGCAGATGGTTCACCAAAAAACCCTCTTTCTCCAAGCTTCCCACCGTGCCCTCTACGAGAAAGAAAACTATCTGACGGGCAAAACTTGATGCAAATGAGGAAAATCTCTCCCTCTCATGTCTCTTGAAGTGTTTAGAAACAAGAAAAGAGAGAGAGAGAAGAGCATATATACAAGAAAACGCAAAAAAGGGGACGTCGGGGCCTCTTTTTTAAGAATTTCCCCATATCATACAATACACAGGCGATACACCCACGATACACGGCCATATCGTGTATCGTGGGCGTATCGTATAGGTCTTTAAGGCCTATACGATACGTATCGTATGATACGCGTCCGTATCGTACGACACGGATAACATTGGCTTATGTTGTTGCTGACAGGGTTAATCAAATGAAATGTGTAGAGGCAGAAAAGTGCTGCCAAACTTGATGCACCAATTTCATTTTTTGACTGGGCAGATCACAATAGGAGGTCCATGACAATGGAGGAAGATGTTGAGAAAAGTTCTATGTCGGTGCAACAGCAAAGGCATGCGTAATTTTTTGTGTCAACGATAAGTTAATCTTGTCTTACTTGATTGTAATCCTGATAAGTCTACAATGGAATTATTATGTACAACCTTGCCACCGAGTTCTGTAAGAGAATGGAATAGGTCGTCTGCACCTTGTTAATGTGTAAGTGCAAGGACTGGTTCTGTTCTTGTTTTGTACAGCATCCATGCTCTTATGTTTTTTGTTAATAGATTCAGGGAGAGCTCCTCCCAGCAGGGTTTGTAATGCTCGTTGTTTTTCCAGGTCGGGTCAGATCGAGACCCAGACCCGGGTCTTACCGCGTGAGTGCCCGACGAGGGCTGATCGCCCTCGTTCTCCTCTCGCTCTCCCCTTTGTTGCCTCTTTCGGTGTTAGGGTGCTCCACGCGAAGAAGAAGCAGGCGGTGGTGGTGCAGGCAGCAGCGACGGAGGTGGTGCCGGCGGCGAGCGGTGGCGACGGCGGTTGAGGCGGCGGCTGCGTGGGTAAGTTCCCTCTCCCGCCCTCTCTGTCTGCTTTTTCTCCTCCCTCTCACGCTGCCTCTCCCTCCTTCGACAGCACCTCTTCCCCCTTTCCTGCCGCACGTTTCCCCCCTTCTTCCTCTCTTCTCTCGCGCCACTCGCCTTCCCCTTTTCTGCTGCCTCTTCCGCTCGACCTCTCCTCAC